>JAIQCU010000234.1:0-71687 GCA_022114935.1 Leptestheria dahalacensis | reverse complement strand
ATAAAAACGGGGGCTTAAGACGCAGGGTGGGGCGAAATGTTTCCAAGTTGGGGGCGAAATGAGACATCTCTTTTCACTTAGCGCTATAGAGACCCGAGTACTCGAGTGAATGTAGCGGAAAACGAAGCGAAAAATCTGTTTCAATTTTAATGAGCCGCTGGTGCTTTTATGCTCAGCTTCCTCTTCCTCGGGAGAATTCTTTCTCTCGTCCCGATCAGTTGGATTCACGTTCAATTATGAATCCCTCGCAGAGACGTCAGATATTTCTTTATACAGGATT
Source organism: Leptestheria dahalacensis (assembly GCA_022114935.1). Taxonomy (NCBI): domain Eukaryota; kingdom Metazoa; phylum Arthropoda; class Branchiopoda; order Diplostraca; family Leptestheriidae; genus Leptestheria; species Leptestheria dahalacensis. Next base: position 71,407 of record JAIQCU010000234.1, on the reverse strand, counting down.
ACAATTCCAGTTTCGTCGGGAAAACAGAACAAGGTCGTTCAACTTTTACTGTGACAAACTCGCCCCGTGGTTTCAAAGGCACGAAAAGTCGCCCACAAGAACGGAAGCTCTGCATGTTATGCGCGACATTCCAAACAAGGGCGAGTTTGAATTTAAAGATTTTTCGCCCTAATTTTTGAAATATAAGAAAACATGTTGTCCGTTGTTTACAGGGGGCGAGTTAACCAGGGCGACGTTTAAGTAGGGCGAAGTTCAATATGGATTTGACGAAATTCTTTGGCAAAAGTTTGAGGTTTTGCTGGACAACTTTTCAGTGGGTACATATTTGCATGGAAAATGGCGAAGCTCCAGTCTGCCCCTGATCCCTTGGAGGGTTCTTATATCTTGGTGTAAGTGGCGATTTGGCTGCGGATAGAGATGTTTTGAAAAGTAGGACTCATCGAGGGGCGGCGACTGCTGGGAAATTGTCCGGAATTGAGTGGATTCCTTCTTGCCAAACCCTCTGATCCTCTGTACAGCTTTTTGAAGACTTTATCTATCGCTAAGAGCAGGGACAGCGGCAGTTGATGTTCAATGAGGCAATAACTCGCCCCTCCTTAAAAACTTACCCTACTTGAAATCTCGCCCTGTGGAAATCATCTTCTGTCCAAATCGAACCTGAAACGCACATGGACTTGATTTCGGTGGCGAACCGGGCGCGTTTTAGAGTCGCCCGTGGGTCAAAACTCGCCCTCTAAAAGACCTTCAACTCCCTTATCTCAGATACCTAAAAGAATTACGTGAACCCCGTGGCGAATCGCGTGTCAGAAGTCGCCCTTGGGTTAAAACTCGCCCTCTGAAAGATCTTTAACTTCCTTAATCTTGAAGATCTGAAGAGAAAATGTACATGAACCCGGTGGCGAATCGCGTGCCAAAAGTCGCCCTCGGGTCAAAACTCGCCCTGGGTAGTATGTTAGAACACTCGGGTGCATGTACGGTGTCCTTTTGACACAGTAACGGAGGTCTAGCCTCCGAGTTAAAAGCTGTAATCGCATTAGACGTATTAGGCCATGTTTTTGCCCTGAACCCGGCGATCCAGCTGGAATTTCCAGGCGGATCCCCCGTGTGGCTTCCGGCGGGAGCCCATGCATCACTCGAAACGGTCAATTATCGGGGCCTAATGTCGGCACGCTTTAAAATGTCTTATTTCCCGGCAGTATGGAGGCACAGATCTGGGTTACGTCAATTGATGTCAGACAAGCATCAATTTGTGATTGATGGCTCCCTTCTTTTCATCATCCTCGTGGCGATAAGAATGCAACCTGTGAATCGATTTATTAACAGAGACCCATTGATTTATTTGAAAAAATGAATTTGGATGTTATCAGGGAAACGGTTGTTCCATAGCAGTTCCACTAAAAGTTCCACAATGTTCCAGGAAGAGAGACATTTATAATCATAGAAGGAAATAAGGGGGGAAAAGAAAGAAAAATAGCCCGCGTAACGGTTGCCAGGGTTAATGGAAAAGCTTTTTCGATTATCGCCGATTTCCTCGGCGAATCCATTTATATGGTTGCCCTCTTTTCGGGGGGGAGAGAGTGGGGCAGGACGCAGGGACATTGCATCCAATTTGCCCAATGTGGTTTGGCTGAAGGTTTGCGTTCGATACAAATTAATCGGCGTGCCACTCGGCGTAAACATTCGACCTAACGTCGTTAACAAACACTAGCATGGCATCACGCGAAATGATGGGCCGATGCGAATCTAATCGATTGGCCCCTCGGAAATCGAATCAAGAGAGACCGAGTGTATACGTCCTGTGAAGTGTCCATTTGTTTGTCTGTTATGTCCCCCGTACCTCATATATAATAGGTTGTCGAAGTTCATTTCGTTGTCTATTTTCCCAACTATCTATCTATCTTACCATATGTCTAACTATCAGTCGAACCATCTATCTATCTAGCTGTCTATTTATATATCTGTCTCTGTCACCATCAGTTTAACTGTACCCCAAGGATCTATCTATCTTCCCTACAAACTGGTAAACTACTTCACTATCTAGACATCATCTGTCTATCTAAACTACCTATTCATCGATCTAACTAACTGTGATCGACCTTTCCATCCATCTACCTAACTTTCTATCTATCTATCTATCTATCTATCTATCTATCTATCTATCTTCCTATACAGTAACTGGTAAACTACTTAACCATCTAGACATCATCTATCTCTCCGATCTACCCAACTAACTATCTATCAATCATTCCATCCATCTACTTGTCCGTCTAGTTATATCTGTCTTTCTGTCTATCTATTTTCATGTCTATCTGTCCATCTAGCTAGCTATTCGCACGTATACTGCGCGGTTACAGGTTCACCAACTGAAGTCTCTATCGGAATCAGCTCGATAACACATCAAAGAGGGAAAGGGAAGTTACGCCGCAGGTCCAGATCATCGGACAAAAGTTTCTATACCTTGCTCCGAGAAGTTGGTCTATACTTTCCAGAAGGTATACGCAGCATAGGAACCGAGTCCCCCGTGTGGGATATACTCGAGGACCATAAGGGAGGAATTGGCAATCCCCCTCTCGTCAGAAACTTTGTCAAGAAGCAAAAGTTCTCTTTGAAAACCCTTCAAGAGGGATATTACGAAACAAAAGCGACTATAACAATCTCATGATGGAGTAGCACCGATTCGAGAGCCCTGGATTACAAGCGATTCTTTGCGCCAGCACGTCTCTCCCTTTGTCTTCTGCCCGTGTCGGGCTGGTCAATGGCTGGGCAGTTACAATGTGTATAGCTTCAACCAAAGAACGAGAGTTCTTAGCCGCCTTGCGATGACTGGTTAACAGTTAACGTGGTACTGAACATGTTTGCAATTACCTAAACTAATTAGGTGGTTTTATCGTCAGGCAAGTTGAGTTTCGGTGGCACTTTTTTGACAGGCGGTTTTTGGGCGAGTTTTTTATTTGTTGCAAGGTGAGGCGAGTTTACGTGAAAATGTTTTGACAAGCAATTTCGTCAGACATGTTTTATCATATACTCACCAAAGAATCTGTTAAACAGGTTTGTGAGAAAGAATTCGTTTTGTAAAAAGTCGTCGAACAGATTTCATCAACAAACGAACGATTTTTCAAATCATCTATCCAATATTTTGTAGCTCATTTCGTCAGACAAATTTCATCGGACGTTGTTTCGGTAATAACAGTGAACAAAAATGTAACGGACAGATTTCACCAGACAATCGAGCAACATTGTTCAGAATGTTCGGATATCTAAAACGACCTTGTCCGAAGAGTATAAGCCAATCCAAAGGCTTTAAAATAAACGGGAGTCGGTTGGAATTCTCCCGTCCACAGGGACGATAAATTAAGGGAAAATCAATGGCGCCGTTAATGAGCAGGAGGCACATCCTCTACTGGAGCTTATCAGCAGCTGGGAAATGTTTCATAGGGCGTCGCTTGGTTGTAATTTCTTTTTCTGTACGTCTGCTTCTTCTTTTCTGTGCACCACCACAGCTGCTAGCTGCTGTTCTCCACTTGCTCTGCGCTGCACCTATCAACACCGAGAAGAACAATTTTTTTTTGGAAATTTTTTTTAAAACATGCCCTGGGCCGCTCGGGTATTTCTGTGTTTGTCAAACGAGGGCCGGGGGAAAAAAAATTATCGCAGCTTTTCATCGTCCCCGTGGCCGAGGATGTGTGTTTGTTGCTCCATAGCAGGGGTGTTGTTGCGATCTACGGTGCCGATATTGCAGTTGGCGTTCGAGTTTTATCTTTTTCGATTACAAAAGCAGAAAAGTAAAAACAACTGCGAGACCAAATGAGTTTGGTTTGTTTTGCCCTGTCCGTTGACGTTTGTTGGCTCGGCACTTGATTGCCTTTCGGTCGGTTTGTTTCTTCTACGCTGAAAGAGAGGCAAGTTCCTGCAGGTCAGTGTTGTGTATACGTATACGTGTGCGGGCGACTCTCCTCGGAGGTGAAGACGCATTGGCAAACCCCAGTGAAAGTATAGAATCGTTCCGACTGGTTAATGTTGTACTGTCGTAAGTCGAACGATAGGTTTTTTTCGAGAAACAAGAAAAGTGAAATAAAGTGAGATAGGAAAAGAGTCGGTCGATGTTGGAGGGCGATAACATCGCGGTTAGCAATAATGGCTTTAAAAGCACTTCGTCCGTTTTGCCTTCTCTCTTTTTTGAAATTCTCGTTGTCGTCTTCTTCGTCTTCGTCTTCTCAAGTCCGTTTCATTTCGTTTGAGACTTTTTTTGTTTTTATATTTAAAGCTCGCTCTCTCTACTCGCTGTGCAGATATCTTCCTTTTTTCACTTGCTGCTGTCTTTTCCAAGTCCATAAAAGTGTTGGAAAGTAAAAGAGAACCCGAGTCCCTGGGGCCAAAACGTGCAACAAAGGATTCGATAGAAAAGTCGTCACTTTTCAAACCTTTTTTCCCCGTCCTTCGTCTCTCTTTCTCTTTCTTTCACAGCTTAGTGGTGCAGCGAAAGATTCTTTCAGCTCTCGTACACTTGCAAGTGAAGGTCACAGTCAGCTTCTATTTTGCCCCGAGGCTATGAAGGGTCCTTGGATTGCCTTAGGGCTGATCAGAAACCGCCGACATCCATCAGGGTGTTTCTGAAGGTTGAACATGAACAGGCAGGTTTCATCGGGCAGATTTCATCGGGCCAAATTCACCGGGCAGGTTTTTTTTTTTACCGGGACAAAATTGATTGGACAATAGTTGTAATTACTCGATTGCGGGATTTTGGTTGGTCCGGTCTTGTTTTGTTGCACTTTTAGCGGCTAATAGGCGCCCCGTGGATTTATTTGTGAGTGTGTCACGAGCAAACTAGGTCTAGTCAGCCATTAATCTGGCCTGTCGTTGAGTCAACTTGGGGAGAGAAGATGCCGATGCAACGACTAAAAACCAGAAGTTTGGGGTTGAAACAAAGCCGTTTGTTTTCGCCCTTTGCCTTCAAAGGCCTTCGTGGATTCCTTTCTCTTTTCGTGCCCAGACTGAAAATGAAAAATCGATGAAAATCTTCGCCCTCCTAGATATTCTCTAAGACAGTAAAACGAAAAAGAAAACGGTAGAACTGAAACGACCACCGTGTTGTTTGTTTTAGGTCTCTCCCGTTCTGCCCCAATAGGTATCCCGTTCTGTGTCCCAATGGATATCCCGTTCTATGTCCCAACTGGTTATTCGTACGTTCAGTGGTAAATTACAACTTAAACGGTCATTTCAAAAGTCTATCCCATATTAGAACCCCAATACTGTCTTGAACCACCCGTGTTTTCACTCTGAGTCCCATCCATTGTCCCGTTTTACCCTCTAATCCATTCCTTTCCTAACCCATCCTATGTCCCATACTGTGGTATAGTTCTCAATATAGGGTATCTCGTTGTATCCCATGTTGTATTCGGTCCTCCTTTTTCACTTCCATTTGGTTCTTATAAGAAGTATAGACTGTCCCGTTTTCCCCCCTTTTGTTTTTTTAGTGTTTGAGCTATACCGTCCTTGTGAGTCACCTGACTGATGGACTTGCCGAAACATGTACAAGTATCGTCGCTGGATTGGCTGGAGAATAACTAATGGGATTGTGTCGGGTACTTTGTGTTGCGCGGGACAAAGACGGGATAGAGAAGACATGTCGGAGAAGGGTATCGAAGAACAAGGCCATTACTAGCATTTAACATGTCATATGGTCCCCTGTCTGAGGAATTTCTTCAAAGTCGGGTTGGTCGTGACTGGAACATCCAACAACTGGAACGTGTTTTGTTCTTCTATTGGTAGCCATTTATAACCGGCCGATGCTCTGTCTTTGTCTTCACATCCCGTCTCGTTCTCGGTCTCTTTTTTTTTCCTGTCCCACGTGTCCATCCCTTCGCGGACTTTGTCTACTTCACCAGATCTCGTCATTGAAATTCAGCTGTCCCGTCGTCCTCTGTCATCCTGTCACAATCCTACATATACTCCCCGAGTTCACCAGCCAGATTATTTACTTTAATTAATGCCCCTATCCCATAGTGGCCCCCTATCCCATTAGTATAAGTGACCAAATTGGAGTCTACCAATTATCCTAGGCTGGACTGTAAACCTGTTTTCAACCTGATGTCCAGTCTAGGAGGTTCTAGACTTTCAGTTCTATTTTATTTCTATTTTAATTCTAACGAATACCGTGATTGTACTATCCCGATCTAGTCCCATCTCACCTGTTTCCTTGTACGCTGTAGTCAAATGCATGAACTTGACTATCCCATCCCTATCCCATGTCATGTCCCATCCCATCCCCCGTTTTCATCATTCTAATTTTACGTTTAAGAGTTCCAGAAACCTGGAGTAACGTACTTTTGGTGCCCCGTCCTAGCCCATCTGGTATCCCAACTTACCCTGACTTGAGTTAAAAGCAACTGGCTCCAACTTCTATCCCGTACATGTCCGAACTTAAGATGTCTAGTATCCCATCCTATCCCATTAGTGTCCCATCTTTCCCCTTTTTTTGGTAAAGGAAGAAGAAAGCTTGCAAGAAGACCTCTCCCCTGACCGCACCGCAGTGGGTTTAGTCCGGTTCAGACATCCCTTGAAGGCAAAAGTAGAAATAGTTTCGGTATTAATTAAAATGCATAAAGAGGTATATGAAGCCGAAAGAGGGAAAAAAAATCCAAACCTCTTTTCGGCTTGTTCCGACAAGCCATCCGTCATTGACTGTCGCTTTGACCGTGTAAATAGATAGGATTGGTACTTTCCTTCTGCATACATTAAGTACACTCGGTGATTCAATGTCCTCGCTTGGGGAAGGTTTTGTTTCTTTTTAAAAATAAGCAAAAATAAGTCTTGGAATAGCGAGAAGGGGATTTTTCAAAAAATCTCAAGAGAAGACGACCCCCAAAATAAATCCCACGGCGGAGGGACATAAATTACTTAATCGATACACCGAGCAAGAGGACTGTGCCAGTTAATTACCGATTATTAATGACTTGCTACATTAATTGGGCGACTCGTGTGGAAACGGAGGAAACAAAAAAGCTGGATATAGATAGATAGGGTGGATATATAGGTAGTTAGTTAGGTAGATAGACGGATGGGTGGATGGATAGATAGATAGATTGATTGGTAGGTAGATAGATAGATAGATAGACGGATGGGTGGATGGATAGATAGATAGTTAGATAGATAGAGAGTGATATACAGAGGAAAAGAAAAAAATCACGAGTTACGCAAGGCCGCCATTTTGGATTGGGGCAACGCGTGAAAGGTGCGAATTGGCTACGCCCCCCCGACACGAAACATCCTCCGACACAATCGCCTCACGGGCACAACACACCGAGGCAAAAACCTTGAAACAAATTAAAAAGGAAAAATAAATTCTTTCCCCCTTTTTCAAAAAAGTTTTCCGTATATCCCTGACTGAGTAAAAAGGGATACATCGAACTTTTATCTCAGAAAATAAATAAATAATTATTTGAAATATACGAATATTTTAAAAAAGGGAATACACGTGGAATGGAAGAAACTGTTGTGTCTAGTGTATGTGTACTGCGGCAACCCACACTGCGCCGGCGTGCTAGTACAGCGTTGCCAAATTCCTCACCCGCTTGTTATTTGTTCGCTTGGATTTGTCAGAATTTGATAATTTATTCCAGATTTATTGAATTCTAAAAAAAAAACTTGTTTAAAAAATATATGTAGTAAAATCAAAAGAAAGAGAGGAATATTTAATTTTTTTAAAAAGCATTGGATAATACAGTTCCGCGCTGGCCATATTATCAGATCCCAACCGGCCCCAGCACCCAACTGGCACATTTTAGACATTCATAGATAGACAGATGAATAGGAGTGTAGATATATCGGTAGGTAGTTGGGTAGATTCGATAGATAGACAGGCAGATAAAAATGGCGAAGGGATTATAGATAGACAGATAGATAGATAAATAGATAGATAGACAGACAGTCATATATAAGTGCCGTTTTGGGGCCGGTTGGGATCTGACAGTATGCTCCCCGCTGTGCTATGAAACACAAATTCTCATCACTGTTACTAAATAAGAGCAACGCTTTTGTTATTGCGTGCACATCTTTGGGGAGGCATAGAGTGATGCACCATATGGTCTTGCAGTATCTCGCAGTTTATTCGTTTCGAAAATGACAATTTTTTTTTCCTATAGTAGTTTTTCTAGTTCAGCCATATACGTGACAATAACATGTGTTTGACGAGCACCTTTCATTCTGGATGTTCGTCTTCTCTATATTGACCAGGAATCTTTTTTTTAAAGAAAAATAGAGATCTTCCAAAAGGTGGGAAATGAATGGGCCGTACATGGAGAAGGCAGTATCTGTTTCGAAATCACCGTCATTTGAAAAGATTCCTGATTCTTGTCCTGTCATGTTATCTTTGTTGGGCCATCGATGAAGTTCTGGCTCAAGGGATACCGGGGCTCTCTTTTCGAAATCATCCGCACGGCTGAAAAGCGCATTCCTCTCTTTGATACAAATTTGCATAATGGCGGTCAGTGCAACAGGACCCTCACCCTCCGTCCATTTCCCCTCTATTTTTAGTGAAATGGAAAATAACTACCCGTTCCAGTTGAGACGAAGATTGAAAGAGATTGTAACTGTGCATTTGCCGACGAGCATCCCATGTGGTATCCCAATCTAGCGATTTTGTGTTAATTACAATCCGTTTATAAAAAAAATCCTGGCTTTATTTGATATCGTATCCCATCTTGCACCTCGTTTTGAGTATCCCGTTTTTTCCTAGCATCAAAAACGGCTAATCCCGTTGCTTATCCCATTTACTCTTTTCGTCTCGAACACGTTTTCAACTTCCCTTACTAGTTTGCCCAGTTAATTTTACATTGCCATCTACCTATCCCGTTAGTGTCCCGACAGCGTTCAAACTCAACTGAATGAGGGTTTAAACAGATATCGTTTGAGCAACATTGAATCAATATACAAATGACTTGGTTACCCAAGTTGTCTATCCCATCTTTCCTATCCCATTGCTATCCCAGTAGCAAAGCACGAAATTGACAGTAGCAAGATCCCCGACTACGCAAATCATTAATGCTGGAAACATGCGATGTTTTCGCCTATCCCATTAGTGTCCCATCATAGTAGGCTATCCCATTTTACTGTGTCATCCATTGACCGGCAGTGTCACTAAGTGTCCTCCCAAGTTATTGTGTTATAATCTCACACCTTCCTATCCCGTTAGTGTCCCGTTTTATCTCTCTCTTCCGTGCGAGCTTTTTAATTCTTTGTGTCTATCCCATCTGTCGTCCTCAATTTGAAGAGGAGGGGGGTAATTTCTTTTCATATTTCTTTCCCGTGTGCGGTGAGAGGAAAATTACACGCTTGCACGAGGGCCGGAATTTTCTCTTCCGCAGGAGGCATGTCACCAGCAGGTGAAATCGGCAGCCCGAAAGGGGGCGGACTTACGACAGGTTCATTGTCGTCAACGGGGGGGCCCACGGTACTTCATTTACAACAGTTGGTCTATACGCAGAATTTTTATAAATTTCATGTCCCCTCAAATTTTGACCCACGAAAAAAAAATTCAAGTTGTAAAAACGTATTTTAAAAAATTAATTGGTTTACTATACGAGACCTTGTGGAGACGTTAAGCTTCCGCTGTTTCCAGCAACAACTTCCGCCGGAATTGACCTCGGAAAGGTCAACTCCAAGCCTTACACGTATCCCATTAAAAAGACTTAACATGTGTCGACTTTTTTTTTTAAAGAAAAAAATTACAGACGATTTTTTAAAGCGTTTTTTGTTGGTGTGTTTCTCAAATGTACGTCCATTACGTTATGGGAAGAGTTGGCAACGCTGCGGGAGGTCACTTGAAGGGTCGTCGTAATTTCTGACCATCCACCGGCACTGTTTAGTTTCTTCTTCCGCACTATATCATCTCAACCCGAAGGGTTCTTATATATCCCCGTGAAGGACTTTTGGATTTCTTCAAATGACTCACTAATGAGTTGTGGAATTCCTTCTTTTGTGTGGTGCATCTTTTTCTTTTGGGTAACGTATCCCATTTTATCCCGTTTTGCCTTACCCGTGTTTGGCATTTCGTCTTCAGTCTCTGCCAAATGCGTTGGAGACCCGTAATTCTGTTGTGGCAAGTTTTATGAGTTTTGGTATATCCCATCCTGGCTATCCCAACAGTGTCCCATCTTCCCTTTTAAAATGCTTCAAGCTACATGTGCAAGGGCTAATTGAACTCTCCCTGTAAACCATTTGGGTATCCCGTTTTACTGGGATAGGAAGGATAGGGCAAAGCAAGTATCCCATATCTACCCGTAGCTTTTCAATATCCCAACCCTTTCCGTTATCTGGCTATCCCGTTCCCTTGTTCATTTATAGAGACAGGGAATTTAACAATGGACAGTTTTATGGTCGCTAGTACTAGGTAATGATCCCGTTTTGCCCATCCCAATAATATCCGTATTTGCATTTTGGATGTTAACCGCGTAAACCTCGAACTGTCGTTTCGGTTCACTCATTACTTTATCTCATTCCGTATCCCATCGGGTATCCCATTTTCCCTGTTAAAACAGTCAGAAGTTGAGATAGTACATTTTCAACTTCAGCCGTATTTCGCACGTATGCGACTGAATGCGATTTCCCATCTCTGTTCTTTAAAGTATTCCGTCTTTGCACAGCATTGTTGGGATAGGGTTTGCCCATCCCAATAATAGCACGATTTGCGTTTTGGATGCTAACCGCTTAAGCCTCAAACTGCCATTCCAGTTCAGTGAGATTGATATATCCCATTCCGTATCCCATCGGGTGTCCCATTTCCCATGTTAAAACGATGATATGCCGAGATAGTATCTCATTATCAACTCATCAGTCGTATTTCTCCCATGTACGACTCGATGCGCTCTCCCATCTTTATTCTTTAAAGTATCCCATCCTCGTACAGCATTGTTGGGATAGGGAAATTCGCTTGCTTTTTATCGAATAAACTGCGGCTCTTTTGATTCAAAGCATGGAAGAAGTTTTCAGAAAAGATATATAAAAAAGGAACTTGTGGAACAGCCTGAATGAAAAGAAAGTTTTGGGTGAAGGGCAAAAGTTAACGTTGGCTGGCGGTTTGTGATGCAAGGAGGAGAAGAAGAAGCAGAAGAAGAAGAAGTCTTTTGCGTCATTATAGACCGCCGTGGTGCGCAATTAGGACGGGAGTAAAACAAAGGCGAAACACGGCAACGCTGTCCGTGTATCCGGCCCGTTGTTATTGCGGCTAATTTGCCTTCTGAATTACTATTCTCTGCTCACATGCTGTCGCCTCGCGGAAACCTTTTATTTCGCGGCCATCTCACCAGAGGGTCTGCAACTCACACAACAACAACAACAACACACCAATTACCTCGTCCATACACGGGGAGAAAAAATTCAAACAAATGACGAATACATACTGGAATCTGTATAAAGTGTCGAGAAGAAAAAAACTCTTATTTGGGTTGTTTAAAGTGATTTGGTATACAAATAAGAATACAAAGAGGTGATGAGTTGTAAGAGTATGTGTAAGACGCACAGTTTCAAGCGGACTATTTGTGTTTGTATTGACAGAGCAACGCAAATATCGGACAGCGTACGCGTGCGAGGGTTCGTCTCTGTCGCTGACATGTGACAACAACGAAGTGATAAATCTGGTACGTGCCAATTACGGACGCTTCTCCATCACCATTTGCAACGAGCACGGCGACACCGACTGGAGTGTTAACTGCATGTCGCATCGATCTCTCAGAGTTCTCCACTCAAAGTAAGTTTCGTCGGCCTTTTCCCAAACTTATTATTTTTTTTTACTTCCTTTGATTTTGGTTCGTGTCTTCACCAGTGAACTTCTCACTAAGCCAAGAATCGTGAAACTACTGTAATTGGTTCATTGTTAACGAAAATATGGGATATTGGTAGGACCTGTATGGGACAAGATGGGATAGGTGTAAGAAAGGAAAAGGACAGGCACGGGATAACCTATTTAAACAGTGTGCGAATCTTCCTTGGTAAAAGTGAAATGAGCATGTGACGAAAGACGTCTTGCCCGTGGGATATAAGATGGGATGGGATGGGATAGGAGTGGGATGGTCTGGTATTGCACTGTGGAAGTTTCAATCGGCAGATAAAAGTGAAGTGGTTTATCATGTTAGACATCTATCAAAGGATAAGCCATGGGACGGGATGGGATGGGATAGGAGTGGGATGGTCTGGCTTTCCAATATGCCTAGTTACTTGGTTAACAGAAAATGAAATGATTTTATGGTGTGAGACATCCCCATAGGGTGTAAGACGGGATGGGACGGGACGGGATGGCATAGTTATGGATAGTCTTTCACTGTATACCAGTCTAACTCGGTTTTCAAAACTTAAGTGAGTTCATGATACAAGTCTTTAACCCGTAGGTAAACAAGATGGGACGGGATGGGATAGGATAGGAATGGGATTGACTTTTCACAGTGTGCCAAACTTGCTCAAGTATTCGACAATAACATGCGCTTCACGGTTCTATAAAACAACTCATAGGTTACAAAACGGGACAGGATGGGATAGGAATGGGATTGCCCGATTTCACAGTACCGTTCGTTCAAATGCCATGTATAACTTAAAACCAGAAAAACACGAGAGAATTGTCATGAACTTCCAAGTTTATTAAGAAAAAATTAAGGGAAGAATCGTGTCGGGATTCGTGATGCTGCGCCAGTCGGACGCAAGACACAGGTTATCCCATGGAAAAACGTTTCGCCACATGGGGTTCGCCCTGTGAGCGATTGCAGCGGTATAGCGCATCAAAAGGATTTTCGCCCAACTATTTTCAAATGAGAAAAAAATCTTCCGACAACGTCCCAGAAAATAAAAAAACTTTAAAAAAACTCTATATTAAAAAAACGGAGAATATGAGAAAGAAACCGGTTTTTCGCTTCGTGCCATGATCCCGCAAATATTACATTTATTTAATTTTTTTTTAATTTTTAAATAAACCCCTTTCCACGTCCTTTTTTTTCTTTAAATTTTTTAAATTTTTTCCCGTGGAACGGTCAAAGAATCTCAGTTTTTCTCTTCAAACTGTTTGAATTTAAATTCAAAGTGGAAAAGGTCACAAGAGATAATTTGATTGAATTATAGTGAATTACAGGTCACTTATCGTTTATTGTTTGTTTTTTTAAATTGCTTACAGGTGTAATCAGCAGACTAATTGCACTGTACTGGCCAGTACTTCTGTTTTTGGAGATCCTTGCCCGGGAACTTTCAAGTATCTCGAAGCACACTACCAATGCATACAAGGTAAAACTGAAAACGACGGTAATTAGCCCCACGAGCAATTTCGCTCTTACTATTAACCAAGCAAATTAATTAAAAGTCCGTAGCGAATTGCAACGATAATTACTGCTAATTAACCGTGCAAGTTGTGTATATTTTTATATATAAAAGAACGGGTTAGATGCGTATTAGTAATAAGAGGCTAATTATCTTTAATTAAGTTAATAAGTCGGTTATATAAGCTGAAATATTTACTACTCTGCTTTGGGAAACTCTTCGCAGCAGTTTCAACATCATCAACGGCACGTCCCAGGCCGCCGTGGTTCAGCTCCGTCGGCCCGGCGCTGTGGAGTACGCTCAGCTACAACAGCACTACAACAACTACGACGACAACACCGTCTACTACAACAGCCGAGTCGACCACAACCACAACTACCACGACGGAAGCTTCGGTACCTGTAGCTGGGACATCGAACAAGAACGATAGCGCGTCGTCGACTGTAATGTCGACCACGTCGACAACTTCAGCGCCGATCCTGGTGGAACTTACCGAAGTGACGGTCCTGGTACCGGATTTCCCTGGCAAAAACCGAAAGGATCACCCTCCAGTACCGACTAGCGCCCCGGTAAGTCTCTCTAATCTGTTATCTGTCTAATCGATCTATCCGACCATCTATCTATCTATCTATCTTCTATATAACCAGTCTCTTTTAATCTGTGATCTATCTAATCAATCTATCGGACTATTTATCTATCTATCTTCTATATAACCAGTCTCTTTTAATCTGTGATCTATCTAATCAATCCATCGGACTATCTATCTATCTATCTTCCATACAACCAGTCTCTTTATAGGTAATATTCAATGCCACCATAAGTCGCTAATGTATGATTAACTCCATCTAACTATCGTCTATCTATCTATCTACCTATCTATTCCATCTGTCCATCTATTCGCCCTTCTATCAATCTGTAGATATTACCGTGAAATACCAAATTAATTTCAGTAATTTAATGAAATCATTAAGGTCTTGGATGTAAACAAAGAAATAAGCGAATTGACTGTTAATTGTTACATTAGCACAGAATAAGAGGAAAATTAAATATGAAATTCAAATACCTTAACTGTCTTTTAAAAAATAAAATATATATATTTTTTTTTACCCCAGATGGTACCACACGAAGAAGAGGACGAAGAAACCGACGGCCACGACGAAGACGACACCGATGAGCAAGACGGGGAGGTGCGCGAAGCTGGACAAGCAGAGACCACGCCAACATCTGCTTCACCATGTAAGTCGACATAAAAATGCCAAAATCCCCCCGCACTGCAAGGAAAAAGAACAAGATGGCCAACCATCCATTTCAACAAAAAAATCGTGTTTCTTATACGAGCACCCAGGAGTTCAAGGCCATCTGCTTCTTTTCCTTTTTTTAAAGATATAACTTCCCTTTTTAAGCTTAATTTGAAACGCTAGGGTGATATATGACTTGGATATCGAATTAAACCAACATGGATGTCGATATCGGATACCAAGAGATACCATCGATATGGTGTTAAGCGGATATCGTATTAGCACCGATATCGTACTGTATTAGACGATAACTGTTTAGTATTGGTGATATACAACTGCAGTTGCTGCTGGATATCGATATTGGGCCAGTAGATATCGATATAACACCAATGGTCCAAAAGACAGCTTGTAGCCTAATGTTAGATCGATATTCTATCGGTGGGTATCGATTACTGTAATTAACAATCGATATTGAAACCAGTAGATATCGATATGACACCAATGATCCAAAATACAGCTTGCAGCATGATGTTGAATCGATATTCTATCGGTGGGTATCGATTACTGTAATTAACAATCGATATTGAAACCAGTAGATATCGATATAGCACCAGTGATCCATAATATTATGACTGGAGCTTGATATTGAGAACGCTTTGTTGAAGAAACATTGATGTCGGTAATTGTTACTGGTGATTATCGATTATTGTAATCGTCAATCGATATTGAAACCAGTATATGTCGATATATTACTGCAATCTGTATTTGATATTTGACACAAGCAATGTTAATACTCTCATAAGACGTTATTTTTTTCTGGTCCCTCTTATAAGAAAAGAAAGAAACGGAATGGCGGTGAAATGTCTTAAACGAATTCCTTCATGCGCGTGTGCTTCAGAGGGGCCAGGCAATGAGAAGGGCTCAAGGGACGAACTTTGGGAGACCCAGAGTGAGAACGCGGGGAGAAGAAGAAGAAGAAAAAAAATAAATGAGGGGAGCGAAAAAAAATGTATCTCAAATGTCTTGTATCATATTGCAGCAGCTACCACTCGCCGGATTCCGTTACATCCTGGTGCAGAGGGCAAGACGCCGCTGCTGCCACCCAGCGACGAGTATTCCTATTGCCCGCCGACGGTCACCCGAGGACTGTACTGGAACTGGACCAAAGTTGGAGATGCTATCGTCCAACCGTGTCCTGGAGGAGCGACTGGTTATGCACGCTGGCACTGCACTGGATCGAATCAACATGCCGGTATGAATAGATGGATATGATGATATATAGTAGATAGATGGATGGATGGATGGATGAATGGATAGATAGATAGATAGATAGTAAGATAATAAGATAGATAGATGGATGGATAGATGCATAGATATACAGGTACATAGAAAGATAGATTGGTAGATAAATAAATAGATCGTTAGACAGATAGATCGATAGATAGACAGATAGACAGATAGATAGATAGATAAGACAGCTAGGTAGATAGATACCTTGATACGTAGATAGATATATAAAAGTAGATAGATAGATAGAAAAATAATTTCTTAATGTTCCTAAATTTGGCTTCTTTTGATTATTTTACTTTTTAATTACTTTAAGAAGTTTTTGCTTGATTAATTTTATTTATGAATTATTGATTAAAAAATTCCAATAATATCGTTTGATTATTTCCTTATTATTTAAACAAATTATACTTATGAAACCATTTAATTTTTACTCGGGCAACAAAAAACAATACAGAACGCAAAGGTGCTGAATCAGTGCTGGGCGGTGCTTCTCCCGCGTCCTGGTCTCCCGCAGCTCCAGACCTGAGCGAATGCAAGTCCGTCTGGCTGACCAGCCTCGAATCGCGTATCGGTGAGGGCGATTCGGTCATCTCTATCTCCAATGATCTCGCCCAAGTGACCAGTAGCAAGACTCTCTACGGAGGAGATATGGCCGCCGCTGCCAAGCTACTTCGCCAGATGGCGCTCAAAATGGCCGCGGACCTCCAGGTGAGTTCCACTCTTCCAGTTACGTCATGGAACAATCCAAAGTGGTCCAGTTGACCCGAACATCGGTTCAATTTATCGTTTATCAAGACTGAACTAAACCCACTGGTCTAATTAACGAAATGAACGAGCTAATTAGTGAATCTGAACAACAATCAAGTGGTCCAATTGGACCCTAAAAGCCGGTCCAGTTTACCCGAAACGGAAGAAAGAAAAGGGTTTGAACGATTTTGAAGTACTGTGGTCCAATAGACCCCCTCAGGTGGTCCAATTACCCCAAGAGTGATCCAATTTAGCCCAGTTGTAGTCGAGTCATGCTATAAGGTAGCGGTACTATCCTTAAAGTGAAGGGGAAGGAAAAACGTCCCCTCAAGGCCCTCTTGGTTCCGAGTCGATAGAAATAGAAAGTAGCGAGTTAATTTGCAAATGAACTTGTGTTTCTAGGCGTTCCCCGATTGGCGGCAACGCGAGGCCATCGTCACGGAACTCGTGCAGAGCGTAATGCGTGCCGGATCCAATTTACTGGGCTCTTCGCAATCACTAGCCTGGAGGGACCTGGGATTAAGCAGCCCCGAAGGCGGACTACATTCGCCTTTCCGGCCCGGATCTAAGGATTCACACGCCAGGGATGCGTCCACCGACCTGCTGACCAGTCTCGAAGAGAATGCATTCCTGCTGGCCAATACCATCTCGAGGCAGAAATCTGTTTGGCAGGCTTTTGACAATATCCGTAAGACCCCGTTAATTTCCAATTCTATCAGTTTCGTCTGAACGTGTCAATTGTGTGTCAAGTAATAGTCAATCTAGTGTCAAGTTGTATGTCAAATAATCATCAGGTAATCGTCAAGTAATTATTAAAGTAATCATCAAGGATCGAGTTCCAATGTGTTAAGCCTTTTAGACGTGTGTACGTGATTATAATAGTTATCAAGTAATTATCAAGTAAGTGTCAAGTTATTATCAAGTTATCATAAAGTAATCATCAAGTTATTTGTCGTTTTCTATAACTCGTCAATATAATTGTAAATAATTATTATCAAATAATTATCAAGTAAATAGTTAGTAGTTGTCAAGGATCACTTGTGTTTTTAAGTATTAGTCAAGTTTTTAAAGTATCAAGTAACTGTCAAGTTATTGTCAAGTAATTTTCAAATAATCATCAAGTTATCACCCAGTAATCATTTTGGTAATCCTCAGTAGCCGGCTAGGCGATTTTGCAGGCTTTTACCTTATCACGTTATTTACGTAATGACAATAGTTGTCAAGTAATTATCAAGTAAGTATCAAGTACTAAACCGGTGGTTTTTGCAGTGATGGCCGTCCGCGTCATGGACACTCGCAACGTCAACGAACTGTCCTTCCCGTCCGACGAGGAACTGCAAGTCTGGAAATCCAAGGAAGACTCGATCACCCTTCCGGCGGAGGCGCTGCTGGCTAATAGCGACGGAGGACTGGTGCGTGTCGTCTACTTTGCCTACGAGCACATGGAGGATATCTTGAGCCCTTATGAAGAGACGCGACATCCGCATAGCAGTGGATCGCTATCGATCCCGCGTGAAGGCATCATTATTCAAGGCAACGTGACTCGCATTGTCAACTCGCGAGTCATCTCCGCCTCGCTGGGCAAAGGCCGACATATTCAGCTACCCAAACCGGTGACCATTCGATTAAAGCACTTGAGGCAGGACAATGTCTCCAACCCCACCTGCGTTTTTTGGGATTACACCGTCAGGTATTGTTAAATTATTAACTCTTTATTTCCAGGGGTTAGCCATTTTATTGGATAGATAGATAGTTAGACAGATAGATAGATAGGTATGTAGATAGGTAGATGGATAGATAGGTCGATAGATAGACGGATAGACAAATGGGTATACAGATAGATAGATAGATAGATGGGTAAATA
Organism: Leptestheria dahalacensis; assembly: GCA_022114935.1. Classification (NCBI taxonomy): domain Eukaryota; kingdom Metazoa; phylum Arthropoda; class Branchiopoda; order Diplostraca; family Leptestheriidae; genus Leptestheria; species Leptestheria dahalacensis. Next base: position 52,975 of record JAIQCU010000234.1, on the reverse strand, counting down.
GATAGTATAGATAGATAGAACACATACAGACATAGATAGATAGATAGATAGATAGATAGATAGATAGATAGATAGATAGTTAGATAGATAGATAGATAGATAGATACTTAGATGTAGACAGATAAATGGGTAAACAGACAGACAGATAGATAAATAGGGTAATTGATATTTAGGTAGATAGTTAGATAGATAGTTTAGATAGACAGACAGATATTTAAATAAATAGTTAGACAGACAGACAAACAAACACATAGAGAGACAGATGGATACGCATTTAGGTAGGCCGATATAGATATACACAGAGATATATAGACAAGTTAACAGATACAATAGAAAGGTAGATAGAAAGACAGCTTTCTAGGTAGATAGATAGACAGAGTTGGTACGTATACAAGTACAATACATCGATGATAGAATAGATGGATAGATAGAACAGTGAGATGGTTCAAGTCAAATCCAATAACCGCGTTGCTATTACTCTTCTTGTAAACTGTAGGTTTCTTCCAACTTTGAAAAGGAAACAGTATTTATAGATTAAACAAACTAAACTAAATACAAAAATGATGTGATGTTTTTTATTTAGTGCCTGGTCTGACGAGGGCTGTCGCGTGTTGACCACCAATCGGTCGCACACGGTCTGCCGGTGCGATCACTTGACCAACTTTGCCATCCTGATGGACCTGCACTCGACCCAGTTGACCGAGGAGCACCAGGTGGCCCTGGCGGTGATCACTTACGTCGGCTGCAGCGTGTCGATCGTCTGCCTGCTCTTCTCAGTCATCATTTTCATCTTCTTCCGCGGACTGAAGGTAAATTAACTTGATCTTATTCAACTTTCAAATTCGAAAGTTTCAGTTCAAATATTCAGTTACTGAATACTGTTGAATCACACAACATTGAAATAATTTTTTTCCCCATTTTTTGTTCTCCTCGACAGTCTGACCGCACGACCATCCACAAGAACCTGTGCTTGTGTCTCTTGATCGCCGAGATCATCTTTCTGGCCGGAATCAACCAGACGCACGATAAGATCGTCTGCGGACTGGTGGCCGGACTTCTACACTATTTCTTCCTCTGCGCTTTTATGTGGATGTTCCTCGAAGGTAAAATTAACAATAAAATTAAAAATTACAAATTATTTCGCTGAATTTATTTCATACTTTATTTTTTCGTTTTTTTCTTTCGCCCACGCGGTTTAATCTGCAGGTTTCCAGCTGTACGTGATGCTGGTCGAAGTGTTCGAGTCGGAGAAATCGCGCATCAAGTGGTACTACATCTGCGGTTATGGCATCCCGACGATTATTGTGGCCATTTCGTGCGTCGTCGACCCACTTAGTTACGGAACATCGTCCTACTGCTGGCTTAGAGCTGATAACTACTTCATCTTTAGTTTCGTCGGGCCCGTCATCGCTATACTCATCGTAAGCCGCTTTTTATTATGCTTTTTCCCAAGTGTGTCTTTTTTTTATGACGTAAACAACTTAACCATTTTTACTTTTAAATCCAATGCCAATAATTTTTAAATTTAATTATGATTTCTAAATTGTATATTTTTTATTGTAAATTTGCAGGCTAATTTCGTCTTTTTGAGTCTGGCCATTTACGTCATGTGTCGGCACCGCAGCACCACGGCGGTCATGAAGACGAAGGAACAAACCAGACTGGATAACGCCAGGTTTGCTAAATTCACCTCTTTCCCCCTCCAATTAGGAATCAGATTTCCTGGTTTCCAAATCTCAATCTTTCATTCCTCAACAGCATTTGTATAAAAAAAACAACAGGAATTTCTAATAAAATAGCAAATAATCTTTCCCTGCATGAATTTACCTGCATGAACATAAATCCTTCCAGCCTGTGCACCGCTCGGGATACACTAAAACTGAAAATACGCGCTAACCTGTAAGCATCTGTCCTGATGTTTAAAAAATTTCCGTCTGCTTCTGTCCTTCTGTCCTTTGGCTATGATTCACCGTCTTAACTTAATATAACAGTTTGAATTTGCTTAACTTAACTGTGATTTGACATGAAGGGTATGGATTCGAAGCGCGTTCGCGCTGGTCATCTTGCTGGGACTGACCTGGACCTTTGGATTGCTGTACCTGAACCAAGCCACCGTAGCTATGGCCTACATCTTCACCATACTGAACAGCTTGCAGGGATTCTTCATCTTCTTTTTCCACTGCGTTCAGAACGACAAGGTTTTTACCAGAATTAGTCAAGTCGACGTCGAACTACCCTTTACTACCTTAATAGTTGTGTAGTTTCTGATAGTTACATCAGCATCTTTACTAACTAGTATAATAAGCTAACTGCGTTACTGATTAGCAATTAGTCGAATATAGGAAATCGGAATGCTATTTTACTAACCGCTTCACTTGATTGTAATATCAAGGTCCGCAAAGAAGTCGCCAAGTACCTCCGGCGCAACGGCTGGCTGCCGGAGTGCATCAGCAGCAGTTCGACCCACACGGGTGCCGGCACGGGAAATCTGTCGACCGGCAAGGAACGGGCTTCATTCTACGGCAACAACACGCAGTCGACGACGACGACAACCGGCAGCAGCAGCGGCGGCGGCATGGCTCCATCATCAGCCACAGTGGGTAGCTCCCCCCCAGCAGGCCCTCCACCTGCCCCGGACTCGCTTTCCACCATCTACGTGGAAGTGACGTCCTCCTCGACCACCGAAGGTTCCAGTGTCTCTGCCTCGACGGAAACCGATGTAGCCAGTGACAGTGACTTGTCCTATCCGGCTGTTATCCCTTACGCCCTCACCGATGTCACTCGGCATCCGTTCACCCCCAATTCCAACCCTCACCCCCTCTCGCTGGCCAATCACCTGGCCGCTGTGGTGCTCGCTAGCCAATTGGAAGCGAGCGTTAGAGACTCGTACCCAGGGTCCTTGTGGATACAGCCAATCAGTACCGCTAACCAGCAAGGTACCCTCTTCGAGCCTCCGCCTCCAAATCGTCAAACTACCCGCCCTTCCTCCTCTCATAGAATTTGCTTAACGCGCACCAAAAGGCTTTTGGCATTTTAACACTTCTTAATGTTTGCGGTCGTTCAACGTCCCAGTCGATCAATTCAATGTACTGAATTAAAATCACATATTGATTTTTCATGGAAATGTAATTTTTAAATAATTGGATATCAATGGGTAAACTTCCGCAAACATTAAGTCGTGAGGTAATTTTTGGCAGAAATTAAACACATGCAGGATCGCCCCAGCACGGTGTGGAAAACAGCAAACAACCCAATGGGACAGTTAAGGCAGGGGCATTGGAAAAAAACGCTTCGGTGGCCGTTCACCCTACCCCCTACTCCAATTACCCTTTTTTTAAAATTTAAATAACATCTTCTCCTTCATAACAATGTACATTAAAAAAAAATCCTGTGGCAATTTTTTTCTCATATAATTAAAAAAAAGCTTGATTGTTTAATTTAATTGAAAATGAGTGATTAATTCTTAATTTTAAAAAAAAATCTATTCTCCAGCAGTATCTGCAACAACCATGGTCCGGAGCCACGGGACACGGGAACGGCAACCTAGAGGTGGGCATGGTGGGCTGCCAGCCTTCAGCGCCGGCTGTCACCATGTTCACGGAGCTGAGCAGCAACAACAACGGCAGCATGCGTGTGAGCAAGACGTTGCGTGCCAGTGGAAGGGACCAAAGAGGACACACCCTCATCAACTGCACCAACGACCTTGAGGTAAAATTTGAATTTCAACTTGCACTCGTTTCGGTAATTCAGAAAAAGTCTCGAATCTGTTGATAATCTTTAATGTTGATAGTAATTCAATTTTTCGCATTAAGTTTGATTGGTTAACTCGAATACCGTGTCTTTCTAATAGGAATCCACTAGTTTGATTTATCTTTAGCTATTGTGATATAACATGTACGATTGATTGTAATTTAAAATTATTTTTTTTAAACTAATTATATTTTTGTGAAATTTCCCAGAATACTTCATACAAATCCTACGGTCGCGATTCCGGCAACGGCGGTTCCGAGCAAGACGACTCCTCTCCTCGCTTCGTTCAAACAGTTCCCGCATCGCGCGCAGCAGCACCCCAGCAGGTGGCCGGCTTAGTCAGCAGCATGGGCAGGCGCGGTCACTACCCCCACCCGGTGCCCAATCCAGCCCTGGCCGAAGGCGCAGCCATGGACGCTCAGCTGATCGCTCAGTTCCGCGACGGAAAGCAGAACACCTCTCTGCGGCTCAACCCGCACATCCGCACGGGGAAGCGTTCCAACCGCGCGGCCAGTCCCTGGAACCACACCTACATGGAAATCGACATGCGCAGTCGCAGCACGTCCGGATTGTCCGGTCCGCTATCCGAAGAAAACGAACTCAATCCCGAGCACGCGATCATCGATCCCGTCTACGAGGAAATCGAGCGCGGCGACTACATGTGTCGTCCCGGCGTCCATTACCAGCAGGGATCGGATCTGAGCGACGAGGATGGTCGACGTCAAAACAGCGATGTCAGTCGCCAATCCTCGCGCTCCTACGGGGATAACCGGCCGCTCATCCCCCCGCTGCATCACGCTAACCATGCCCACAACCACGACCTGCTGACCACCATTAGCTGCGCCTTCAACTCGCCTCACCTGCGACCCAAACACCGGCATCCGCACCCGGAATCCGTCATGGAATCGGTGTCCTTCGACGGAATGGCCCGTTTGTACGGGGACGAGGGCTTTGTGCAGCACCCCGAGCTGCACAAACCCATGCTGGGTAATCCCAACATGGAGCGGAGTCTACCTTTACGGGAGTCTGCTCATCGATCCTTCAAGAGGAACGCTGCTGCTGCTGCTGCCGCTGCTGCACCAAATCCCATTCCTTATACAGAGTGCTAAAATCTCTTTACTCTTTCCCTTTCTTTTAAAAAATCTGCAGTTTAAATTTATGATCATTTTTTTCAAACCCAAACACCGAAAGGAAAAGGCGAGAAACCGCGTTTGTCGAAAAACAATTTCACCGGGACCATGACCTTAAGGACATTAATGTAAATTGGGGTTTTTTATATAAAAAAACTTACAGACACACACATAAAGAATACCGTGGACAAGGCTAGCGAGAAGGGAAAAAAGTCGATTTTGTGCTTAAATTATTTATTCGACAAACTAACAGTGAATTTTGTTTTCCACCTGGATCGATTCCCCCCCCCCCCGCTTTGTCGTGTTGTATAACAAAATCGCGATGTGATATCGNCCCCCCCCCCTTTTAAAAAAAAATTCGATAGAAAAATCCTGCAGCTCGAGAGGAAATTTCAGTTTTTGAATTCTCCTTCCTCCCTGAAAACGGTGCAATTTTAGTCAGTACTGAAAAGAAGAAGAAGAAGATGAGGAGCGCCGTATAAAACAATCATACTGATTTCCTTTTCGGTTTTCCAGAAGAAAAAAACAATCTTATGGCGAGGGAAAAAAACAAAGATTATCTTTTATAAATATAATTATCGCGGAATATTATCTGTGCTGTAATCTGTATTTGAGAGAGAGAGATAGGGAGAAAGGATTCTCTGATGGACCGCTATGAGAGAAAGAAAACCAGAGGAAGCCGTACTGGGGAATGGATAATGAGGAAGTGGAAAAATGGCCAATCTGCTGCTGTAAAAGTGTATGTCTTACCCTTCTGTATATGGCACCAAAACATGGGGAAAAAAACTGTTGTGATACCTGACACAAACTTGTTTCTGCTCATTTCGTTCGCACTGTAATCAAGTTATAAAACAATATAGCGGCGAAAGTCATCATTAAAGTAATAAAGTTACGAATTCCATGACGAGAGACACGAAATATAAGAAGATAGTTTCAGTACAGGGTAATTTGTACAGTGAAAGTTTTCATTTCCACATTACGTAACTTTTAATTTCATCATCGATGAAGTGATGAAATCAGATGTCCAGTTAAAATTTACTAAGATTGTTTCCGTACAGAGCAAATTGAATTAAATTAAAGTCTCTATTTCGAGATGACAGAGATACTTTCTTAATTCTTTTAAAGTTATCATAATGTAATAGTATAATAAAGCTATGCTGTGCACATTGAACTATAAGCCGAGTTCTACAATAAACACATTAAATTCCAAGGCAAACCGAATTCAATCATGATGGACGGTAAGTATAAAATGAATAACAGAACAGTAACCCAATTATAACTGTAAAATAGTAATTACTTAAGTATTTCTAAGCTCGTTGAACACTGAAGTTGGTCATGGCATACATAATACATATTGTGGAATGTGCTTATCTATCTATCTGTCTATTTATCTATCTTTCTAATATCTATCTAACTATCTGTCTATCTATCTACCTATCTACCCATCTATATCGAACTATATCTATCTTCCCATCTATCTATCTAGCTATCTATCTACCTATCTATTTATGTAATTATCTACATATCTGTCTATCTGTATCTTTATGTCTACCTATCCATCTATCTATCTATCTGTCTATCTATCTGTCTGTCTATCTACATCTATCCATCTATATTTATCTATTTATCTGTCTCTATTTATCTATCGGTGTAATTATCTATCTAACTATCTGTCTGTCTATCTACCTATCTATATCTAACTATATCTATTTATCTTCCCATCTATCTATCTAGCTATCTGTCTACCCTTCTATCTTTGTAATTATCTACATATCTATGTCTACCTTTCTATCTATCTATATCTTTCTGTCTGTCTGTCTATCGATCTACCAATCTATCTGTCTATCTTATCTAACTAACGAAAGAGTACACTTACCAGTGATATCAATGGTTAGAATTAGTTTCCCCATGCAATCCTTGCTAACAAACAAAACTTGAATAATACTTCAAATCTCCCCGCCCCGTTGAAACCGTCAACCATTCATTTTCATATCTTTAAATAACCACAAAATTAAAAAAAATTCAAATTAAATGAGCAGTGTTAAGTCATTAAACCAGGGTTGTATTATTGAATAAGGTAAACCTTATTTGCCCAGACCTACGAGGGCCTCGTCCATAAGATCATCGTCGATAATGCAGGGGGAGGCGCGCGAGTGATTCGACTGCGGCGAGGCCCCGCTGGCAGAGATCAGGGCGTTGGCTAGCGGATTCGAAATGGGAGATCGCGTCGGTTGTAAGGATAGCGGTGACGGCATGTTGACGATGTGCACCGACACCGAGGGAGAGCTCGGCGCCGTGTCGCAGTCTCCGGCCCGGTACGAGCGCATCGCCGCGTACGCAGCGTGGTTCAGCGGGAACGGGCGGACGAATTTCTCTCCGTTACCGTCTGGCACGTCGCGATCCAAGTCACTCTCGCTGTCGGCGTTGTTTTCTAATATTTAGATTTTTATTGAAGAAAAATCAAATTTATAAAAGAGATTAAGTTAAGTTTATTTCAAGACAAGCTATCACTGAAACATATGGAAAAGACTTAATTTTTATCGTAATTTATTTTAATTAAGATTAATTTTTTAAAAAAATGTTCGCATGACTAAATCCTGTGGAAATAAGAATCGATCATCAAAAACTGATATCACAACCAACATATATATAGAAAAATTTATTCAGTTAATTTAGATTTAAATTTAAAGGATATTATTTTGCAAATTGAATTTCCTGTTTAATGAAAATATTCTTAATTTCTTGAAATAAATGGAATTTAAAAAAAAGTCAGAAACGAGTACCTCGAAACAGGACGCCGTCACCGTCCGACTTGGGGCTGAGTTCTATAATCTCATTCGGCTCCGAGTGACGTCCTTTAGCGTCCAGCGCCCCTTTTCCCGAATCGTCTTTACCGAGCGGATTACTCGGATGTTTCGATCCTGCTGAATTCAAAAAATAAAAATTAATTTGAAAATAAAAGAATAAAATAAAAGACAAATAAATAAAAAAAATAATTTAAAGAGAAATTCGGAAAAAAATTTTAATTAACTAAAATTAAAAATAAAAAGATTAAAAAAAAAAAAAACTTGCTCTCCAACCTGGACCCAGAAAATCGCCATCCGAGTTCTGCTGGAGCCGCAGCTTATCAATCACCGCCGAGAGGGAACTCTTCCGCGACCGGATCGGAGATTTCGAGTTTCCCGAACCCTGGATCGATCCTGCTGTCGAGTTTTCCGAATAGGACGAACTGCAACTCTGATTCTCCACATTCTCCAGGGATCTGCCGCCTTCACTGTCGTTCATACTGGGTGATTCGGAGTAATTCCTCTCCTTGCCCGACCTTGAAATGATTCAGACATAAACTTAAGTCGCTGAATAACGGAATTTCTAATTATTTTCATCGTTATATTATCATTATTAATTCAAAGTATTGAAATTATTTAATTCATATTTAGTTTAAACGGAAGACAAATTGGCGACATCCGATTTATTCCGGAAGCTTTTAGTTTGAAAAAAAAAATATGTAAAAAAACAAACCCAGAGATGTTGGTAATAGCCAAGATTTCAGGATCTTCTGAATCGATATCGTTTCTATCTTCCGGGATCGCCTGCAGTTCCAAAGATTTCGTCCTGATGAGCTGAGTCGATTCGCGAGTCGTCGATGTAGTCGAGCTCGGGTTCATCGAGGTCGGAGTCGGCGTCCGGAGTTTCTTCTCCCGATCCCTGCCGTCTTCGGCGTCCTTGTCCCTGCTCCGCTCGCGGCTTCTTTCTCGGTCCTTATCTCGGTCCTTTTCGCGATCCTTGCTCTTTTTCGACTTGGATGATGGCGAAGCTGCAGCTGTCGAATAAGTAACTCGATAAATGTAATCACAACAACAAATAAATGTTATTTTTCTTTATCCTAATTTTACAACTGATTCCTATCATTTGTCCGTTTCTTTTAACTGGTCATTTTGTAAATTTCAAATGTAATACTCAACTTTGAAAGCTGACGTGTTCGTTTGATGCGACCAATTCAATAAAATTGTACGAATAATTTCTATATTATCAGTTAGGTTACTTCTGAGCCATTTCCTTAATTTCGCTTTTGAAAATTAGCAACTAACGATAGGCAATCAATTAAAACTATTTTTTAAAAAGTCCTGTTGATAAGCTAGACTGTTAATTAACTATTTTTTATTATTACTGGTAATTTGATTATTATTGGTAATATTAGTATCAATTAATATTACTGTTATTGTAATTCTCAAAGTTACTGTTTTCTGAAATTTTGAACAGTTTTTAATTCAAATAATTAAATAATTAATATTCATTTAATTACTAATCGATTACATGCATCTCGGTAATTTTCCATAATTTATTGATTAATATTCTACGTTAATGTGCTCGTCAATATGTCACATTATTCAACTTCTGATTATTTCCTCAACTTTTCCTTCTCTAAATTAAATTAAAGTAACAATTTCTACATTTCGGTTCATCGCTTTTGTAGAAATTCTTTTATTTTCACTTTAAAAAAATAAATTAAAAAATTATTAGTTAAACTATATAAATAATTACAAATTGCCCTCTTATTCATTCAATAAAATTCATAATAATTAATAGCAGCGTTAAGAAGGGGTAGCTTTTAAAAATCCTAATTAAGTTTTACATTTCAAGGCGGACATGGACGGTTTCCCGCCAGAACTCGGATGTTTCGGGCTGCTGGAAGGCGTGCTGCTCTTGCTGCTCCCGTGCTTGGCCACCGGTGACAGCGAGGGACTGGCTACGGGCCCCAAGGGCGGAGTCGTCGGCGAGTTTTTGAACGACATCTTGGGGCTCAGTTCCGGCTTCATCAGACTGGGCGGTCCCATCAGCGTGGGCGTGGTGCAGGCAATCTTCGCCGGTTTAGCTCCGGTCATCAGCAGGGCTTTCTCCTCCTCGCGTCGTCGTTTCCTCTCCTTCCGCTCTCTCTCCTTCTCCTTGTCTCGGTCCCTATCCTCGACGTCGAAGACTCGACTCTCCTTGACGCGGATATCCTTGTAGAGCCTAGAGTAATGAAGAAAACCAGGTCTGAATGGCGGGTAATTATGACAAATCTTTAGGATTTTATTCTGGGGAAACTGACCGTCCGATTTCAACCAAACTTAACGAGAGTATAACGCACTATTGTCTTTACACTCGGCATTTTTTGGGTTACTATAACTTTGAAAATAAGAGATTAGTAAGCAATGAAGGTTTCCCCACAGTAAGAACTCTCTTCCTCTTCGTTTAAGACTGTACTTGTCCTTCTCCTTGGGTTTGACGCCGATGGGAGTGATGCTCAGCGAGGACGGGATTCCTGGAGAATTTCCGCCCAGGGGTATGATCTCGATTCCGGGACGGCGATCAGAGGAGACGCCCGAGTAACTGGAACTCTGCGACCCGGACTGGATGGTGACGGGGGTGATGCTCACCGACGGGTAAATTTTGGTCTCCTTCAACTTGGAGAGATTCACGGAGACCGAGTCGGACGAGTCAGAATCCTGGCCGGATTCTTGCTTGACGGATACCGAGTCGCTGCCGCGCCGTCCGGATGAAGCCGGCGGAGTGAAGAAACTCAGAGAGACGCCGGATTCTGACGTGTTTAATCTATTGGGAAAATTAGAATGAATTAAACTGTTCACTCGGGTACCAAAGGAAATTTTTTACCCCAGAATTGGCATTTCACCACTGGACGAGCTGGAAGGAGCCCAGGAATCAGATTTCATCCGCATTAATGACGGTTTGACTGAGAAAAAAAACAGGTTCATAATTTAGAAAAACCAAATACATAACAAATTAGTTTAAAATTAACTAACATATTAATTAATTTATATTATATATATATATAATAATTAAAAACGGTACAAAATGGCAGTTAAGACTAAATAATTTAGGTTCACAATCTAATAGAAAATTTGTAATACTGTGCGTAGTACAAGATATAAATTTAATTTAATCACATTATTATAAACTTAAGACTTTCTCTACAAGTACCACAAGACAGTCAAATTATATAAAACAATGATACAAGTAACAGTCACAACCTTAAAAATTATACTTCATTATGTTTTAAAAGATTACATTTCGTCTGCGAAACCGGAATCCCAGAATATTTGGGCCCTGGTTCCTCGGACGCCGATCTGGTGGGTCGATGAACAGGCTGCTGAGCTGCCGTTTCGTGGCCGGGTGCCTTCGACTCGTCGGTGATGATAACCTCATCGATGTTACTTTGCACTTTGCCCCCGTCTAAATGACACAGAATTCAAAATAAATTAATATAAAAAAAAACACCAAACGCTAACAATTATTAAGAAATGGACATGGCAAATGCAATTCACGGTTAAATCTTTTCACTTGTATAGAACGAAAGCCTTTGATATCGACAATTTGTTGTAATTTATAGGTTGTCAGGTTATTCAAGTCCTCATTTGTAAGTTACTTGATTCGTTTTCGGTAAACGACCAAATAATTTTTGTTATTTAAAACACATTGAATATATTTAAATTAAAAAAATTGGATCTCGGCTTGAATGGTCAATCCACCTTTCATCATTCTCGGCGACTGACTGTTGTGAAAATTGCCGCCGGCCCCTCCGCCGCCGCCGCCACCGAAACTCGGAATCGATGGATGGGCACCCGCTCCGCTGCGGCCGCCGTCCGTTTCGGGAGTCGTATTGGTCAGCATGTGGGTGTCCATACTCACAGCGAAACCGTTGTCAGCGGTACTCCAGCGCAAAAAGGATTGCGTCTTCACAAATTCGAAAAAGAAATCGTTACAACGTATCCGATGATCTGTACGCTTGGCAATAGATAGATAAACAGGATAGATAGATGGCTCGACGATTTAAGATAGATTGTCAGTTAGATGGATTAGATAGATACTTCGAGTTGACAGATAAGACAGATATTTAGTTGTACAGACAGGTAGATAGATAGGTAAGATGACAGATAGTTAGATAGATAGATGGATAGATAGACAGACAGACATATACACAGACGTACAGATAGACGGATAATTAGATAGATGATAGATAGGTAGATACTTAGACATATAGATAATTAGACCGAAATGATACACAGCTAGACAGATAAATAGATAAATAGATAGGTACATATGTTGATAGATAGAAAGACAGAGAGAAGATAGATAGATAGATAGATAGATAGATACCTAGACGCATGATAAATAGGTAGATAGTTTGACATATAGATGATTCGATAGATACGATAAACACAGTTAAACGGATAGATAGATAGATAGATACGTAGATAGAAAATTCGAGAAAGTTAGAAAGATAAGACGGATATAGATAGTTAGAAAGATAGAAGGGTAGACAGATATACAGGTCGATACATAGTTAGACAGATAGACAGATAGATAGATGGTAGGCAAACAGGTGTGCAGTATGCATGAAACGCATGAAAGATATACCAGTAATACAAAACATACAATCACATATAACTAATAGAAGACTAATTGCTGAAATAATCGACTAATTAATAAAAAATAATCAAAATAATATATAAAATAAAAATAGTAGACAAGATAACAGACGGCCTTTAAAATATAATTAGATGAAACTAATGCAGTTGATATGTGAATACCTGTCGCAAAATGGCCCTCATGGTCACAGGTATCGACATACACCTCTGCAGGACTCTGGTAGCGTATTCGTCGCTGGCCAGTCCGTCCCTCTCGCAGCAGTACAAGCGACACTGGACGCTGCTCACCCGCGACAAGTCAATGTCGGCGGTGCACAGGTACTCAAGGGCCGGGTGTTCGAAAGCCACCGACAGTCGGTTATGCGAGACCATGTTCACCTCGAAGGTGAGTGCGGACAGCAGGTCCGACTGGCTTTTGGGTCGGATGCACGACGACAGGACCGTGTTGAGGACCGCTTGCTGCCGTAGACAGTTTAGAATGCGAGGAACGTGACTCGGATGGCTTTAAGATGAAAACCAGAGTACCATTGTTTATATCACTGTAATTTACTAATATATTTTATGTATATATATTAGTGTCTATTATACAAGTTTATATTGCAGCTTTAACTCATTACTAGCTTTTTTTTAATTTTATTTAATTCAAGCTTTTTAACGGTCGGTGAAATAATTATACCTGAACGGTATAACCGAGACGTGCACAGCCTCCAGCCCCGATTCTCCAGCGTCGCTGAAAAAGTAGCAGTGCTGCTGGTCGGGTAGCGTCACAAACAGCGGCTTCGACTGCCTGCCAAAAGGATCCTTCTTCGGGTCCATATCTCCCTGTTTCAGCAGCAGCTTCAGGATCGATTCCGATTGGCTCCAGTCACCGAATTCTATTCCAGTGGCAGCCTTTTACAAACATTTAAATGAAACTTAATACAATTATATCAAATATACAGTTTGAAATTCATTTAGAGGTCAGGGGATACACTAATGTTGATATTGTTTCGCACAAGGCTAGAAAAGCGGGGAGATACTTGAATCTGCTGAGCCAGGACCCGGCATAGAGGAAGAGGCGCGTTCAACCGCAGCAGGAACGTAGCCGGCAGAGTCAAGCTGTTGCTCATCGACAGCTGGGCGAAGGACGGCATGTTTTGCGAGTCTCCACCACGTGGAATCGTCAATAACGGAACAATCTGTTTAATAAAAAAAATTAAACAATTAAAAATCAGCAATGTAAAGAATTAAGACAGATTTTACAGAACTAACAAAATTTATTGTCAATTACAGCTACATTCATTTACATGTGTTTACAGTACAAACGAGTAACCAAATGGCTAGAATAAACTTTCAACTGTAATAGAAATTTAATTTTACTGTAGGTCAATTTTATGAGGTTAATTATAGTATTTCTATAATAATTTTTTACCAAAATTACCAATACACTAGACTATAATATTTGTCAAAAAAATAGTTATCTAGTTATTGCTGAGATTCGTGATGTAGTATTTAATTTTCAAATTATAAACATAATTCATAACAAAAATGTTTTATTTCATTTTGTATATTTCCTAACAACATTAATCTTACGTTATTAGTGTTCACAATACACTTTCAATGTTCCAATTTATTTAACATTGTTATATTCATTTATATTATTGTTTATATATATTTCTTATGTGAGCAAAGATGATTTTCATTGAGAAAAATGATAAATTACATTAAAATAGAATCAAGAATATTACGTTACCTCTGAATAGCATTTTCAATATATTTTCATCAATAAATGTCAATATACATCATAATTTTCGTATAAATAATACCTGCAGCTGCTGATTGGTCGATCCTTCAATGCCGACCGTGCACGAGTAGCCCAGTTTCTTCTCCAGAATGGTTTCAACGGTAAAAGGGAGGCTGGTGCCTTTCTCCGTATCGAGCAGAGCGTAGGGCGCCACGAAGTAAGTCAGTCGGAGCGGCTGACCACCGAGTCGTTTCTGCAAGACGCCCACCGCCGAGTCCAGGACGAGCGCCTCGGGGTCGTGCGACAGGCCTTGCAGCTGCGACAGAGAGGCGAGGTCCGCTTCCAGTGAGCTGAGCGCGTTGAATGCCTTCGATTTGATCTTCTTGTCAGCGTTCACTTGGTAAATGGCACAAAGGCCCTGGAAATTGGAAAACACATTACTGTATTAATAATACTAAATTAAGTGATAGCTTGATTAAATAATAAATCAATATTTACAGTAGAACTGATCAATTAAATTATTAATACAATTCAAAATTATTTTTTTATATAAACCTTTATTTTTAATCAGATATAACTGACCTATTAATAACTGTTAATTATAATCAATACATTATTCATTTACACGACATTTATCTACCATATTACAGTTATGACCACAAATTCACAATGTATTATAGATTAACACTATTAGGTAAATTAAACGAGAAATACTTGTAAATGTGACGAAAACTCGGTGAAATCGCCTTTGTTGAGACACTGGGCTATCTCGGCGCAGACTTGAGACTCGTTCTTGCCCTCGTGCTGAATGTGAACCTCTCGAACCACCCCGCTGTTCTCCACTATGACTTCCAGGTAGAACATGTCAGACGAAATGAAGAAATCAGTACCCGAGGGCCCCGCGGTGAACTTCAGCCTGGTTCGAACATAGACGACTGTTAACGCTGAATATGGTTACGAAAAAACAAATCACGTACCCAAGTTGACGAGATATGCTCTCCAGCCGCTCAAGCATGCCCTGCAGAGACGTTACCTTCATGTTGGTCTGAATCAAGTCGAGGCATTTCTGATACTGCTTCTTCTCGTTAACGTCACCCGGGAATCGCTTTTCCTACATAAGACGGCAAAATAATCCCACTGAGGTAAATTACCTTCCGGTCATACGACACGCTATTCTTGACAAGTCCACAGATCCTTATCACTAAATGCTCCGTTCCCACGCGTCCTTTTCTGAGGGCCAAATGAAGGTTTCGTAAAGACTAAAGTTTAAGTTAGTAGACTTACGAGTGTTGAACGAAACAGTTTTGAAATTTCTGTGAAGGTTCCATGATGGCTGGTTTTGATCCGGAGCTTCTCCATCAACAGCTCCAACTGTACTTTCTTCTGTCCGTCTGCTTTCTCCATTTCATTGAACGGATCAACGGTTCGTGTACAAGTCAATGTGTAACGAATACATGCGTCAAAACAACAAGTTTGCGAGTTAACGTGTTTTTGTCGCCGCCTCTTCTTTTTTCACTGCTTTGCTTAAGCCTTTTGACAACAGCAGACAGAAAGATTCTCCTGCAGCGCCACTAGCGGCGAGACCGAGAACTAGCATAACAATATATTTACTATAAATAATTTAATAATATTATAATTATCAGTTGTGGGTGTATAATACTCATAACATCATATTTTTAAATAATAACTTGTACATATTGGTTTAAATTAAATTATTCAGTGTTACATGTGATGTTCTTTACCGCTAGGGGACAGTATGAGCGATGAATATTATGCAGACGATGTCATGAAAAGACCGGGAAACAAAAAACACTTTCGACTTCAATTATAACCTTCCAGTGCCTTATTTAATACATGCTGAGGCAGTTCCAGTTAAGTATCACTCTGGTATCCTAATAAGTACTTCATTATCCATCCGTGTAGTGTGTACCTGCATGCCTATTTAACGAACATCTATCTGCCGAACTCACTATTTATCTTCTACCTATATCCTATCTGTCTATCTATCTCTATATCTGTCTACCTATCTACCTTTATATCTAGCTATCTATCTGTCTATTAATCTTTATATACCTGTCTGTCTATCTACATATCTGTCTATCGTCTATCTGTCCATCCATCTTCCTGCCTACCTAATTGTCCAATCTATCTTAAGCTTAAGAGGTTACGACCACTGACAAAATTAACATCTTTGGTGTTTTAAATACATATTACCAAATTAGGTCTAGTACGCGTTACTAATTCTGATAAGCCAGCCGATGGCTATTCTTTCACAAGGAGAATCACTTTCAGCAACCGGTTCGCCCAGCTCAATCTATGGCGCAACAGGGTATATAATTTGTAGAAATAACTAACCGGGTGAAAAAAATAATATACGGATCGTAATACTTCATAATAATCTCATAACAGAGTAGAGTCAATTTATTGTCGAAAAATCCAAATGGCCGTATTTAACTTTATATAGAAAGTAAGTGATTTACAAACTCGTGAGTGAATCAACTGAATTACTGAAATAAATGACTGTCATCTGAACATAATTGAGAAATTGATTCCAACTCACTTTTCGCCATAAAAATTGCGAAATTAGATAAGATTAGATTAGATAGCTACATTTGAGACCCTGAATCTCAAGATTCCCAAGGTCAACGGTAACCGTACGAACAAGGTACAATACTACCCGGTTCTGGTTACCTCAAACGCAGTGCCTTGTGGTGATACCGTTTTTGTCACTCCGGCCGGAATCATGTCCGGAGGGATCGAACCAGGTCGTGACTCGTGGTCAGTGTCTATTTAAAGATTATACGTTAGGTTATCTATTGCCATTAGGCATCTGATGTCAGTAATCCTCATTGTGACTGTAATTCCTTGGTAGCAGAAGACATTATGCTGGAAGTGATCTCAGAACCACGTGAGACGGATCCTTTAAAGGAAACTGCCGCACCTCAAGATGAATCTCAAAAGTAAGTATTTGAAATTTATCAAATGAAATATTGGATATTGAATCAAACTTGAGGGAATATAGTTTTCCTCAATTTGTAAACTGAATTTGTACTTTGCAGAAACAGGTCTGCATTACAAGGATTCTTTAGACCGTGTATGGAGGACCACTACCCCCATGAACCGGCGGATGCTTCACCGAACCGGCGTCTGTTCCGCTCCTTCCTCTGTCCTCCGCACGGTCCCGTCGCTAACGCCGTATCGGGCATTCTCGTCATGGCCTTGATCTGGAGTTTATCTTTGGTCATCTTTCGCGAAAAAGCTCAGCCTGGCAGTGAAGTCTTCGCCGTACTGTCGATGCTGACTAGCGCCATGGCCGGCGGATACTTGTTCAAGGTCATCCGGCTTCCGGCTCTTGTGGGAATGATGCTGGTCGGGCTGGCTTGGCGGAATGTCCAATTCACCGAGTTGGTTGACATGGAATCTCAAATCAGCGATGAGACTTCATTCTTCTTCCGGTACAGACTATCCGCGCGGTTCATATATAATTAAACTTTAAATGTACATCTTTGCATTAACTCATAGACTGTTATGTATTAACTGTTATAATCCATTTCTATAACGCCCAATAGTAAAATCATAATATAGTTAAATTCAGGCTATCGGTGAATATGAAGCGGTTGTAGAATGGGTCACGTGACTGGTTAAAAGCGCGGGTATTTGAATCTATACAAGGTTTTGTTGTTGTTGTTGTTGTAAACAGGAATTGCGCATTGGCGGTCATCATACTGCGAGCCGGCATGTCCCTAAATCCTGAGATCCTTAAAAGGGATTGGCCGGTAATTCTCCGCTTTGGTTTGATCCCGTGCACGCTGGAAGCCCTCACTTGGAGCGCGGCGGCCAATCTCATTTTGAATTTACCCTGGATATGGGCTTTCTTACTTGGGTAAATAACCAAATCAATTTTTGTTTTTATAATTTAGTTTTTCCTTATTTCAGTGTTAAAGTCTATGCAGTTGTTTCAGTTTCTTAAAATCTGAAATCAGGTCTGTTATATCAGCAGCATCCGCTGCAGTCGTTATTCCGGCTATGCTCCATTTGCAGGAGATCGGCCTCGGAACCGATAAAGGCATTCCAACCATAACGATGGCAGCTACGAGCGTCGATAACGTACTGGCGCTGTCGCTCTTTGGCCTACTAAACAGCATTGCTTTCTCCGAAGGTACTTGATGACTCAACTTGACTAACCATAAAGTCATCCTGAATCATATAATAGATAATAATCTACCCTTATTACAGATAACGATTGAGAGAATCATGTAGGTAACTAACCTAGTAGCAGTAAAAAAAGCTACGCTGTTATATCGTAAGTGGTTGTAAACAGTAAATTAAGTGAAATGTTCGAAACTTTCTGGTCTGTTGTGTTGAATGTTGCAAACCCATAGGAAGCATTGCCCAGAGTGTGGCCCACGTACCTGCCCAGATTGCAGTGGGTGTGGCATTCGGAATTGCATGGGGATTCCTTTTGCGCTACTTTCCCAGTCCGGATATGCAAAAGGTACAAAATAAAACAATCAAAACTGTCAGAGATGTTTTTATTTTAATTAAATAAATTCACATTTCAGTTTTCGTATTAATGACGCAAATAACACTATGCATTTATCAAAACTAATAGAATCACAGTTGATTCTAATAGTGTTTTATACTACGAATAGGGTTACGTTCTGACCGGAAGGATCTTCATTCTAGTAGGAGGAGCTTTCCTTGCCGTCTTTGGCAGCAATTGGTTCGGTTACTCCGCTGCGG
Source organism: Leptestheria dahalacensis (assembly GCA_022114935.1). NCBI lineage: Eukaryota > Metazoa > Arthropoda > Branchiopoda > Diplostraca > Leptestheriidae > Leptestheria > Leptestheria dahalacensis. The sequence continues at coordinate 34,202 of JAIQCU010000234.1, read as the reverse complement.
GATCCTTGGCCTGTTTGATCCTGGCCTACGTCGCATCGGTTAGCTGGAGGCAAAAGAGCGGCTGGGGGGAAAATTGCCCTGTACACTTGTCTATTGTTTTTATATTGTTCCTTCTATAATCTAATAACGCATATAATAAATAGCTTGTAATAGAATGAATAAAAATAAATCTATAGTTGATATATACAGAATCCCGTTGCCGAAGCACTGAATGGTCTTTGGGTGTTCCTGGAGCCCATGCTTTTCGCACTGATTGGATCGCAGATCGCCTTGAAGGATCTAAACGGTCGCGTTGTTGGATATGGAATCCTCTGCATGATCATCTCCTTACTGGTAAGCGAGACTTGTTAAACACGGCTATTACTCAAAAGTATTGCTAATGCTATTAGTTTTAGTTATAGCGTGTACATCAAGGTTAAATTATTTTGCTCTTCTCGATTTGTGGCAAAGGTACGCTGGATTGTCACGCTCATCTCGCTGAAGGGCGTCAAGTTAAACTGGAAAGACTGTTTCTTTATGGCTATAACTTGGCTACCGAAAGCCACCGTGCAGGTAACACAACACCGTCTTCCTAGTTACCATCCTATCTTACTATCGTATAAACCCTGTAGTGAAAAAGTACTGTTAGCTCTTAACAGCTGCAAATAGTCAAAGAAAGAACTTTTTCTTTGTCTTTTGAACGTTCAACCATGTAAGGCTGCCCTTGGTCCCGTCGTCTGGGCCACAGCTCGCCAGACTAAAGCCGGACCGCAGATGGAAGACTTCGGTCATACAGTGATGTCATTATCCGCCCTGTCAATCCTCATCACAGCACCGGTGGGAGCTCTCGCCATCAAATTTTCAGGTCCGTGCCTTCTGAACAAGACGACTCCCATAGCGCTGGAAGGAGATCCACCCGTGGAGAGACATCCTGCTGATCCTGTCGTCAATACTACTGTCTAAAAAACAAAAGTGCCTTCTTTCGTTTGCTGCCCTCTTGAATTTGGGTGCACCGCTGTTATTTTAACGGTTAATTGGTTCATCACTTGTTCCTGTTTTCACGATATCCATTAATTGTTTCAAAAAATGCCGCCGCATGCTTTTGTTTCAAGATCATGCAACTGTTTACCGCACCTATGGTATTGGCTTATCCCTCAACAGATCTCCTTATATCCCAGATCAAAATACAAATCATGATATTGTTGCAAATATCATGAAATCAACATCATCGTCATGTAACTGACTAACTGTGCAAGCATCGTTCAACTCTGTAGAACCTCCGTCGTGCTCAAGTTCCAGGATCTGCACATCTAGCTACTCGTAAACCGGACGTATTAGAGGTTCGTGTTTGTTGTTATGGTTGTTTTCAAAGAACAACAAGTGTTTTCGCCTCCGCTGTCTAGTTGTAGTTGGCATTGTGATGGTTTTCCGTGTGTGTCTTCATATTTGAGCTATTCTCGACTCAACTTTGCTTTCTGCAGTCGTTATCGACATTGAACTGTTGGAACAAATAACGGCGACTGATGAATCACTGAACTATGAAGATGTTCTCAGGTTGCTCTATTGATAGAGAGATACGGAAGTAAACCAGACTTGTATTACAGTATAGGCTATGATTACATGGTTGTACTAGTTATTTCCGCTTATCCAAGCGCGCTTTAACATTATCCGAACATTGTACCGTCTATCAGGCAGAGGGAGCAGTAACACTCTCAGAGCCCTGCAATATGCAGCGGCACTTGGCGAACACGCAAATAGTTGAAATCTTCTCTGACTCTAAAACAGCCCTACAGTTCTGCTGCTCACTCACGTCGGTAACCGGTCTGTTCGTCCAATGTCAACAACTGCTGAATCAGTGATCTCAGTGGGTCCCCGGCCATGTTGGTCATACAGGAAACGAGATGGCGGACCTCTGGGCTAAGAGGTGCAGATCAAGCAAAGTCACAAAATAATTCTTACCAAGTGTATTAACTGCGCGGAAACTTACGTCTTTGAAAAGTTCCTTATCAAGTTGCTCAGTTGTTAACGGGTCACTGCAATTTGAATTTTTACCTGCACCGTTTCGACAGAATTAGCTCGCCTCTGCAATGTCGGCATACCGTATTCGTTTAACGATGGTCTGTTTGGTTACTGGTCATTCCGTCTCCCCTAGTCGTTTCGTTTCAGGGGGAAAGTAGTTTCGTCTCATGGGTAAGGTCGTTTCGTCTCATGGTAAATGTATTCGATGTAAGACACGGCATCTAGTGAGTGAAATAAGAANTTCCAATTAAGGTTAATTAGAAGCGCCGAGGAGCTACCTACCCGCCAACACCCATAAAATACAGTCCATCATGGTTAGTTATATAAAATAACTATATATTCCAGAATGTACTTTTAAGTTTAGGCCATTTTTTTTAACTCGTGGCTAAATTTTCATGTTATTTTTAGGCGATCCTGGGTGTGCAGCTGATAGTAACTCTGCTGTCTGTCAGTATTATGCAGAAAGTCTGCCAGCGGTACTCGTTCGGGCGCTGGGTACTCTGTAAAACCGGGTAAGACCAAACGCTGTGTTCTTGAGTACAGATTGAGGATTAAGTTAATTAATCCTGGCTGATTTTTTCAAATAGGCTGGTTTACTATCTGCATCCCTCGGACGAAGAACTCCGCACCTTGGCGGGGGTCCCCGCACCCAAAGAGAAGGGCAAATCTCGGAAGAATAAAGACGCTGATGATAAGACTTTCCTTGTCCCGAGAAATCTCGAAATTCAGGTAATCTGCCTTGTCGGTAACGTCTTTAAGCTCGTCGTTTTCAGTGGCACGTTAACTGAACACTTAATGCCAACAGTTGGAGACAAGTAAAGTCTTCCCGATTGATGTCGTCCAGCTCAAGTTTTACACAGAGTTTCAGTGGGTTCTCGACTATGCAGTCTTCACGTTCGTCGTTTATTTTCTCACTGAGGTATACCGAACGTACGATCTCGTTGTTAAGACTTATCCAGCATTATCTTTATTGTGCAGGTTTATTATGCATTTATGCCCAAGGCGGATACCGAAGTTAACCTGAGTATGTTGTGGTGCGCTCTACTTGTCGGATTCACCCTGTAATTCTGCCCGTCTACTTAAATTTAACATGTTCATTGTTATTTTTTAATTTGGTATCTAATTTGCAGGAGATCATTGTGCAGTATCACGGGACTCTACTTCCGAAGCCCTGAGGCCGCGGCCGAACGCTCCATGGTCCTCGTCGGAGGGTCGTTCTGTTTTGTTCTCGCCCTAGCACTGCTTCTCGTCAGCGAGTCAAACTTGGAACTGGGTCTGAACACGGCGTATTCCGCCTTCAACAAAAGCGCGACCACGTTTCTCGAGTCAAACACGCTTACCTCTGAGTAATTATCATTTCAAGAGTTTTTTTTTTAATGAAGCTTAGCTCTTGATTAACGTTTTGCTGGTATTACGTTTTCTGTTGAATTGCAGAGGTCCAGCTTCCATGTTAATCCTGAAGCTGTGTGTCGCGGTCTGGTGCGGTATCTCCGGCGCCCTGTTCATCTTCCCGGGACTCAGAACGAGCCGCATGCACTGGGACGCTCTTCGGTACATTATAGCATTATTGAGTAAAATGAGCCAATTTTAATGGATATAATAGGTACTGCAAGGAGAGCCCTCTGCGTTCAGCGTTACTGTACCTGAACTTCGTCTCGCCGTTCCTGATCTCGCTGCTGTGGATCAAGCCGCTAGCTCGCGATTACTTCGCCACCCGAGTCTTTATCGGCATGGACAGGCCCTTGTAAATTCATCATTGTTGAAGAAATCTGGATATCTTAATACATTGCCGATATACTTTTTATATAAACAGGATGACGGAAGCCCAGTTTGACAGTTTGCGTCTCTGGATCTGCCTGGGTTTGTCGGTACTGCGACTGGTGACGCTGCCGTCGTGTTTGCAGGCCTATCTCAACCTGGCGCAAAGTAAGCTAGACTCGATGAAGAAGGAAGCTGGCAGGATATCAAACACTGATCTTCAAAAAACGGTAAATCCCTTTATTTCAATGAAAATATGAATTGTAATTTTTTAAAATAACCGGAAAATACGTGTTCACACGCAGATCGCCCGCATCTTTTATTATCTGTGCGTCGTCGCCTTGCAGTACGTGGCGCCGCTGATCCTGTGCATTACGTTCACGCTGATGTACAAAACACTAGGTAATTTGAAATTGGCAAGTCTTTTAATACAGTAGATTGTAAAATTCATAGATTTTTTTAGAACTTTTTTATGCTCGGTGAAATTATCCAGAATTTTTATTAATTTAATTAATCTGATCTAACAAATCAATGTAAGTTTTAAAAAAATGTAATTGGCTATTCATTAAACTGGTTACTAATTAGATTTAATATTTTATATTTTATCGTTTCAAGGTGATTTAAGCTGGTTCGGTACGCACAACCTGGAGGAGTGCGTCGCCAAACCAGCGGCCGGTCTCGCCAGCGCCTTGCCTTCCGACGACGCCAGTTTCACCCAAGCCAAGCAGCAATGGACCGTGGCGTTGAGCTCATTCAGACAAGTAGTTTCTCGTTTCATTTTGGCGAACTATTTCATTCTGGGCTAATACTAATACCATTCAATCGTATTACTTATATCATATATAAATTACCAAATGAATTGATTATGTTATGTAGATTAACTTTTAAATTGGACTTTATTGATGTAGATTTTACTCTGTTTTAATTTAGGTATTTTCTGCTGAAGTATTCCGCGGTCTTTTCGGATTCCACACGTGGTGGACCAATTTCCTTTGCTTCCTGACCATGGGCGTCGGCGTCATCTACCAGACGTACTTTAACGAAGTCTGAGGTGTTGCTCTACTTAAATCGACGCACACTGGAGGGGGCAGCTCAAAATGCAGGGGGAAAAATAAGGAGAAAATGTCCTTAATATTGATTAGTCAGAAAAAAAAAGCTTCTTGGTTTTTTATAGTGCGTGTGTTTCCCAGATTGAATTTCGTGAAAGTTTCGTGTTTTAAACAAGAATTTTTTCTTATATTAAAAAAGTAGTCAACGAGTTTTTTTGGAAAAAAAGTAAAATAAATTTTAAAAAAATAAAAAGTGCAATACCTTGCCAAACCTTTAATACCTTTTGCCAGCCAGCCCTAAGATCTGTCATTGACATGATAGTATTTTTTCTAAATAACTGAGAGAAAAAAATAAAATAATTCACCCTAGCCTTGGTTTTCGTGGAATGTAACCCGATTTTAATGGTTCACTGAATTGAGAAATTGGTAGAATTCAAGATTGTTTTTCCACTGGGATGTGCCCTTAGTAGAGCTGCCTATCGACTCAGGGATTACAATCCTGTGGGATTGCCAGATTACAGTTCTTATTCGTTAAACAAAACGGTTTCCTGTCTTAGTAACGTCTTAGTTTTTGTTAATGAATTCAGTAATGTTTACATCAAAATTAAGTTGCTAGTAATAAAACTGTCAAGAGAGTAGTGAATAACGAATGGCAGTTATTACATAAATACAGTGACGGTGAAGACCAGTAGATAATATTGGGCTGCGTATTGCGGTTGTAAACTAAAACTTGTGTTTTAATTGTTTACTGAAAGAATCTTCAGTACTGTAAAATGACATATTTGATAGGAGGTACTGAGTCATTCGTCATTTTCTCGAGTTGTAAAAAACTTGGACGGATAGATAGGTTCATAGATATATGGTTGCATAGGTAGGTAGATAGATAGATAGATATTTAGCTGAGATAAATAGGTCGGTAGATAAAGAGATAGAAAGATAGACAGATAGATTGGTAAATAGATAGATAGATATTCAACCAAGATAAATAGGTCGGTAGATAAAAAGATAGGTAAACAGAGAGACAGACAGCTAGATGGATAGAGAGATTTTCAGCTAAGATAGATAGGTACGCAGATAACGTGGTAAAAAGACAGAGAAACAGATAGATAGTCAGCTAGACAGATAGATCTATAGTTGATAGAGATTCAGCTGAGGTAAACAGGTAGGCAAATAAGGAGATAGAAAGACCGACAGATAGATTGGTACATAGATAGATCATATAGATCAATAGGTAATGGGTAGGCAGATAAAGAGATAGAAAGACAGAAAGACAGACAGATAGATAGATAGATAGATAATAGACAAACTAACTGAAATAGCAACTTAAACTACAAAACTACTCAGAAACAGATATTACGAACAAGTCTGTAGATAAGATAACTTACACGCCATATTACAACAAACAAATTCACAAGGTGAATCACACAATTCCCTAAGCGATTTTCCACGAGTAGGGATTAGTCTCACTAGACTCGACTATTACTTCGACAAACGACGACAGGATCGAAGAAAGAGATTACCCAAACCTTACACTCGTTTTCATAACAATAATTCAGAGAATTCTGCTATAAGCTGGGATTTAACGGTCAGCTTAACCTTAACCTGAATAATTCCAGAGGTCCAGCTATAAATGACAGCTCCACAAACTAGAAAACGGTCATTCGTATTCCAGTTCCCGACTCGTTTACACACAAAATGAAGACTATTCTTATTCTGACGGTATTTACCTTTCTGGCGATGAAGGAAACCTACGGAGCAGTCTCCAGCACTCGTCCACCAGCAGCTTCTCCAGGTTCTCCAGTTTCTCCAGATGCAGCGGTAACACCGACCACCACGGCAGCTCCACCCAAGATCGTCGGGCTGTCCGTATCGGCGCTGGCTTCCAGGCGGCCAATCTTCTTCCCCAGGCGCAATCTGCTGAAGAACGCGACGTCCATCAAGGCTCCGGTCGTAAAACGCCAAGACTCCCTGGCTGCGGTCGATGATGCCCAGGTCACTCTGGATGAAAATCTTCCAGTCAAAACCGGTAGGCGATATACTTTTATATTCATTCTATATTATGGTTAATTTCACTTAATTACTAATGTAATCATTAATACAATAAATATTAAGATTACGTTATTAGAATCAAGTAGAAAATTACAGAATTAGATTAATTTGAAGTCAAATAAAACGTACTCATTCGTTGAACCGTTTAACGTGCAGATGATATCGCTGTCGATCCGGTTCCCGAAGACACTTCCATCGTTGAATCCGATTCCGAAAGTAAAGACAACGCTGAGACACCGGCGGAGGATCCGGCGAGTGGCGAGGACAACACCGGTGACGAACCCAACGATTCTGACAACGATTCCTCGGAACGGGCCAACTCTTCCGAGACATCTGAATTGGACAAGTAATTCCTTTAACCTTAAACGTTAACATCCTAATACTTATAAATATAAAAATAAAATATTATTATTAAAATAAAAGTAGTAAAAGACAATATTAATTCTTGGATTCCATCATTTTAGTACCGACGATAAGGAAGAGCACAGCATCGCCAAGCGTTCCTTCGATTCTCCCGTCGTCCTGTTGATCAGGGACATCATTCACCGATTCTTCAAGTTCGCCAACTGGATCCTGGAACTCGTTGGACTGGCCAGGTGGGTCCAGTTCTTCATGGACAAGTTCAACGCCGTCGATTCCGTGGTTCCCCTGCGTCGACCTGCTGCTGAGCTGCTGTCGCGCAGCGTCTCCCCCGAGTGGAGGGCCCTGGCTGACTTGGCTTACGACAGTTACTACAACTATGATTTGTGAATTTCCATGTGCTTTTTTCCTCTTAACATCTCATGTGATTTCTGATTCATTTTTGCGTATTTCTTTTTTAAAGTGAGATTATTTAACTGTAATGATGATAATGTGTAACTAGAATGGACGGCGAATAAACAAAATCACCGCAAGAGGTGCCTCTGATCGTTATTGGTTTCTTACTTTTGATTGGTTGATTATGTTAAATAACTAAGGTGATCCAATATGGCTTTTAAATCTTGGAATTCAAATGCTTCCCAGCCGATTCCACTTTCCCATTGGTGGTTAAATTCAAACGACCACTTTCAGCCAATAACAATGCCTTAAGAAGTTGTTATCCCTTGAAGTTTAGTCCGTGAATGCCAAGGTTCACAGAATAGTATAATAGCACTACTTTTGTAGTACAAGTATACGAGGTAACAGCACACATTATAAGAAAAATATTATTATATTAAATAATATAATGCTTTTATAACTCTACTGTCATACAGGTAATGTTAACTCAAATACTGCAATAGCATTGCTATTATAGTAAGTTAGTAGATTATGACGTAATAGGGTACAGTATAACAGAGTACTAATAATACGGCTTATATAATTTTACTGTCACGCCAAGAACATTCACTTGAATAAATAATAAAAAATTACAATTATATAATACAAAGTTATCATAATTAAAAAGAAATATTAAAAAAACCAAACTAGTTATGTCTTGAAGCGTGTTACTTATTTCAATGAAGCAAGCAGGTTTTACACATCGAAAAGCTGTTTGAGTTGATTCTTCAGCGGTTTCAAGGTTTCCACGTCATTGTCCCAGTTCGTCTCGCTGAGTATGTTGAGAATGTCTTCTTGGTTTGCAGCCAGGGCATCGGTCATTTCGGGCAGGGTGAGGACGGCTTCGTACAGCTTGGAGGCTGTCAACTTGCGGACGCGCGGGAAGCGACTGATTACCAAAGTCAGCAGCTGGTTCACACTCTTCTGGAATGTCTCTTCCGAGCCGTGCAGCAGGTGGCAGTACAAATCAATGGATGCCAGCAATAGCTGCAACAAGCAATGATCCATTCTTTAACTAAATTGTCACTACCAAATCTCGCTTGTTATATCCGGTTGTTTAAAATTAATAACATATCATTCATTTTTTGTAATTATTAGTTAAACTACTTTTAGAACGTACCTTCATCGGTTTGCTTCCAGTGCTCATCTCGGCGCGGATCAAATCAAACAGCCGCTGGGAGACGACCTTGACGACCGCATCCATGCATCCGGAAGCCAGCAGGCGGTCGAGGAAGCCAAAGATGTAGGGCATGAAGCGGGCGTCCCTTAAGTGACAAGCGAAGATGTCCAGAATGACATCAGCGACGCCACGTAGCTCCGGTGCGGGCAGGTGTCGCAGGTATGAGAAGAACGGGGCTCCGGCCGTTTTAACCTGCGTTCAAAACAAATTGCTATGTTGGATACGAATTGAACGTTATCTCAGTTTTGCTTGATAACAAATTAATAAAACCAATAATACATACACTTATAATGTCATTAACAAAATAGATTTATCGCGAATTACAGAAAATATATTCTTGCCTCATTTTATGCAAATTACTGATCAATTATTTTGAATTCACAGCGGTAAAGTTTAAACAGCTTACTGAAATCTGGGACAAGATTGAAAACTATTTACACTGTAAACTTACAAGACTCTCTGTCAATCCACCAATGGTCGACACGAGCCCAACAATGACGTTTTTCCTGTAGGATTTCAGGTTTAGCACTTGGATCCATATATCAAAGGTCTCTTTCTCGGTGGACATCTCAAACGGTGGCGGCGGAATGAGCGTTTTCAGTTCCTCGCGGTGACTTATGTGGGGAACTGGAGGATCACTGTAATGTTACCATAAATGATTAATCGCTCTATTAGCTTATGGCTAACTTTGTATTCGTTAAATCGTATTTTCTTAAATGTAATAGTTACGCGTCTGGACCCATTTATCTATCTAACTATCAATCTATTTATCTAAATATGTAACATTCTATCTACCTATCCTTCTGTTCGCCCTTCTATCTGTCCGTCTATCTACTTATATATCTGTTTGTCTACCTATCTATCTAACTATCCAGTTTCTCACTATCTCACTATCTAACTCTCCAGCTGTCTGTCTGTCCGTTTATTTTTCTATCTATCTATCCATCTATCTATCTGACTGGCTATCTATCTATCTATCTATCTCTGTGTCTCTCTATCTCTCTGTCTCTCTGTCTCTATCTATCTTTCTATCTCTGTGTCCCTCTATCTATCTATCTATCTGTCTGTCTATCTGTCTATCTGTCTGTCTATCTATCTATCTATCTATCTATCTATCTATCTATCTATCTATCTATCTATCTATCTATCTAACTATTTATCTCTCTGTCTATATCTATCTTTCTATCTCCGTGTCCCTCTATCTATCTATCTATCTATCTATCTAACTATCTATCTATCTACCTATTTATCTATCTCTTTATCTATCTAAACTACATAGACACAGACTGTTAACCTGCCTCTCTGCCTATTGAAAATTAGAAACGTTCCAGTGAAATAACGTACCAATAAAGAAGATTGGTAAAAGCTGCAGCGGCCAACAGTCTGGTCCGCCTAATTTGCTCCGTAGCCTGCTTTACCAATCCTCCCATGATCTTGTCGACTGTACCGGCATCGAGGAGCGCGCTGTTGGATTTCGCCGCCAACTCCGTCACAACCTGTTTAATAATGTAAATCAATCATTAAAGGATTTCGGTTGGGTTTTATGCATTTCAGGCGAATGATTATTATACGATTTATTATCTACTATATACTATGATTTATTTATTATCTACAATATAACGATCTAATTACGAAAAATCCAAAATAATGCTAAGATTTCGCATAACTTTTAATTAAAATGTCAACATTAACACATCAAAATGTACGCTTTCATAAAAATTAAACTTTATAAATAAGAAAGTAATTATATTTAATGACCCTCATAATATTATATTAGACTTTTTAAAAAATCCAATTCAATAAGATTTTACATTAAGCGAAGAAATGGCCGCTTCTCGGGCTAGGGCCCCAATATCTCCCCTGCTGTCCACCGTATAATCCTCCAGCCCTTTGAGGAGACAGCCGAAGACACCCTGCAGCATCGGGGGGTCGATCGCATCGTCAGAGATTCCAACCGAAGCGCAGACTTGTGCCAGAGCAGTTAGCGAATCTCGACGCGATTCCGCCCATTGTTGAGTATCGCCCGTAATCTGACTGCAACTGCGCAGGGCCTCCACGACCGAGGCAAGATTCCGTTTCAGCATGAACGCTGGAAGTTTGCCTGCGTATATATAAATCACGAGTAAGAAACGAACACGATATGTTATAACGTGAACAGAAATGCTAATATTTGTACTACAATCATATTTGCTTAACTAATAATCTAGACATATGTATATAAAGCCCTCAGTAACCAATCAGGGATGAACCAGGAAAATCCTCGGACTAGCAGCCAAACCTTACGTACTATAGCAAAATCATGCGACGCTAACTTCATACAAAGGACTAGATTTAGATATTTGGATACTGGATTTTGTGCGTGCTATATTATGCTATGGTAAATTCATAGATCCACAATTTGTACAGAGAATCGGATTTAGACAGGCTCCCAAGATGAAAATCGTTCACACAATAAAATACTACACACACAAAACTGGGAAATTTCCAGACATTAAGTCGGAAATGGAGTGAATTCTTCTACATTTGTATATCCTATCGTCAATTTCTAACTAACAATCAGTAAAACCGTAACGAGGTACAGGTGAACGCAAGCTGCCCAGGGCCCAGGGCCCAGGTCGAGCTTGGGGCCCACTTTTGCTGGCCAAGGGGCCCAGAAAGGCCTCTAACTGGGCTTTCGACTCGCAAGAATCAAGGGTTTCGCCCAGGACCCCAAAGTCCCTCGGCACGCCACTGCTAACACTAAATCAATAACAATAGTGATGGAAAAAGTACTAAATCCAACAACTGAATTTAAGACAAAACAAGAATAGAAACATAGTACTACCCTCACCGAGGAATAGTTTGTCTCCATTGCTTTCTTTTCTGCACCACAGTACAGTACTTACGTAGCTATAATTTAATTAAGTTTTTGTGTTCGTGATTTTAAACTCTCGCAGTAGTTAGTTTTAGGTAATCTGGCTTTGTCTGCCGTACTTTAGATCCCATTTAAATAATGTTCAGTGAATGAATTGTCCTTTTTATTTGCTACGTGTGTTTGTGAGTAGCAATCGAACGAAGATGACTCTAAAATTATTTATTAGCTGGAAAATTTGCAATTGAAAAGAGGGCGAAATGTAGAGTCGACTCACGTACGACACGTGGGTACGCAGTTGAGTCGACCGCAGTTGAAAAGAGCGTCAAAAGTTGGGCCGACTCACGTATGACACGTGGGTACGCAGTTGAGTGGACCGCAGTTGAAAAGAGCGTCAAAAGTTGAGTCGACTCATATATGACATGTGGATACGCAGTCGAGTAGACCGCAGTTGAAAAGAGCGTCAAAAGTCGAATCGACTCATACGAGTCACTAGTACACATTTGATTGGCCCGCAGTTGAAAAGAGCGCGAAAAGTCGAATCGACTCGTATGTGACTCATAAGTACGCATTTGATTGGTACGCAGTTGAAAAGAGCGCGAAACTTCGAATCGACTCATGTACGTCACATGGTGGGGCGAGATGGTGGGGCGAGATGCTGCGGCGAGTTGGTGGGGCGAGATCAATAGGAACCTTGGGGCGAGATGGTGGGGCGAGATGGTGGGGCGAGATGGCGGGTTGACTCGCCCGCAGTGGAAAAGAGGGCGACGCATGCCCGGACTTGTTTGGCTCCCATGTTAAGAGATAGGACAACGATTTAACATAGAAACAGATAGGGAATTTGGAAAAACGGTCGGGAGAAAAACGGGGGGAAAAGAAGAAAAAAAAACATGAAGTGGAAAAAAGTGAACAATATGTCTCCATGCTGTTAAGCAATGGAGACAAATATACAAGAGATCAAATAATACGTAATTTAATATTACCAAGGGCAAGCGCGTGTCCCATTCGAGTGTGCTGATTACTACTGGCCAGCTGCTTCACAAACGAGGCCAAAAACTCGTCCTGAACTGCGACTTTCTCCTGCTCGTAGTACTCCTTCACTAGAGCTGCGGTGGCCGAGACGGCCGAGCTCTGGACCCCCGAGTCCAGCGAACTGAGGCAGTCGCTTAAGACCGACACCCAGTGGTTCCTCAGTGACTCCGGTACTGGCAAGTGGGCCGCACTGCAGTTTTCGATGAAGTTCGTGACCGCCTGTTTCATGAGGTCTCCTCCCAAGCCTCGAAGATAGCGATCATCTAGAATCTTGATTGCCGTTTCGTAGATGCTGTCTTTAAGATCATCGCCTAATTTAAGTACAAGTGTCAGTGTGTATATGTATCATTATCTATCTATCTTTCTGTATTTCTGTATCTATCTATTTATCAATTTATGTACCTATCTATCTATCTATGTACCTGTCTAACACAGTCTGTCAGACTACATATCTGTTTTTCTGTACGTCTATTTTTCTATCTGTCTATCTATCTATCTATCCACCTATCTATCTATCTACCTATTTATTTATCTATCTATCTCTATCTTCCCGTCTATCTCTCTATCCATCTATTTAATCTAATCTATCTGTATAATTATCTAACTCTATCTATCTGTCTATTTATCTATCTATGTATCTATCTACCTACCTACACCTATTCTATCTATCCATCCATCCATCCATCCATCCATCTATCCATCCATCCATCTATCTATCTATCTATCTATCTATCTATCTATCTATCTATCTATCTATCTATCTATCTATCTTTCTTTCTATCTTTCTTATCTATCTTCTTTATCTATCTATCTAACCAATTTATGTATCTATCTTAGTATCTATCAATACATCTACCTATCTACGTTTCAGCAACAAATGCAGTTCAGACATATCGTTAAAGACGACACCTCACGACTGTTCCATTTTCACGATATTTCAGTATTATCATTCTTAACTGGAACTTCACGTTTATTTGATCGGTTAAAATACGGTTTGGTAGTTGTTATATTAAATCTGGAACATGACTAAATGAACCGTACCTAAATACTTGAGGACTGAAGACTTGTCGTCTTGTGCTGTCCGCGATATCGCTTTGACGACTTCCCCGACAGCTAGGATGCTGCCGTGTCGCAGGTGCAGGTCGGGTCTTACGCAGTTCTTGACCAATTCCGGTAGGACTTTGCGCTGGAAGTAATGCGGGTCTAGCAACGCCAGCTCGTAAAACGTCTGCAAAAAATATAAAACAATAAATAACTGAATAATTAAAAATAAAACTAATAATGGTAGTAGAATATAAAAATAAAAAAATTCAAAAGTTAATTAACTGAATAAAAAATCTTAAAGTATTTTCCTTGCAACATAAATGGCAAACACTTGTATTTTAATTTAAAAGCCGACCTTACATATTCCTACTTCCATACCTGAAAGTTACATTAATTGATATAAACATTTCATCTAATATTATACATACATGAACAATGAACCTTTACACAAGACAAGGGTTAAACATCGTAAGGCAGAATCCATTTCATTTTTTAATTATAAGAGCAGCATATTAACCTGTGCAGTAAGCTGACGAATAGCAGTGTCCCAGTGCGACACTTTGCTGTCGAAGAGATGGTCTATCAACGCAGACCGGTATTCATCAAACTGAGCCAGAAAGGTACTGCAAAATAAGAAAAATCCATATTTTGATAATTATGTTTTTTTAAAGCATAAACGTGACTATCTTTATTTTAAAATCTAATTAGAATATTGATTTCAATACGCATTAAATTTGTAAATGATTAAAATATAATCAAGTATATAAAATCAAAAACAATTAAAATTTATACAAATAACAACTTGATAAAAAATAATAATTCTATAAATATAAAATATAACAAATTAAAAGAAACATAATGATTAATTCTAATATTAAAGTTTAACTCTAGTATCACAATCGGACGTAAAGTCTAATTAACACTTTCTAAATTAAATATTAAATGGTTACTCGAATGAAGATCTGTAATGTTAAAATGACAATTGATTTACCTAAGCTTCATAAACGCGTTCTTTCGAAGACCCACGGAGAAGTAATCGCAGGTGGTTACAATGTCGATGCCGTGCGCCAAAGTCCCCTGCCGTCCCACGTGCTCCTGGAAAGCTGCTGCGGCGGCCCTTCTGCAGTTCACCTACGCGTTCAGCGAATCATCACAATCAACCATAGTCTTTATTGTCAATTATTTAATATGACCATTTAATCAGCAATGGTTACACCAACAAATAAATTAAGTAGTAAATGGTCCCATTCTTAAAACTGATTATTAATTAACTATGATGATATTAATAAGTAAATTAACTGTACTGAAAGGACAAATTTTTAACTTTTATTTATTAACTATATTAACTATTAACTATAACTAATTGGTAAATTATCCAAACTTTTAACCAGTATGATTACATTAATAACTGAAAACTAACAACTAGTAAATGATTCAACTTTTTGAACTATTTACTACATTCACTGTGTATTTTCTCATAGCTTTAATTAATTATGATTGAATGAATTAATTAGCAATTGGTTAAATTTTTAAGAAAATGATTTACCTACTGAGAAATGCAATTACACTTGGTAAACATAAAATAAAACGAATTAAAATTGTAATGGTGATACCTCTCGATCATAGACCGTGGTAATGAGCAAAGCCCTGGCCAGATCATCAACGTACGGCTGCAATACCCGCGGTTCGAAAGCCCTGGCGAAGGCCCAGCAAACGTAACAGGCTGCATCTCGGACGGCCGACCCGACGGAGAAACTTCCGCGCAATTCGTCGTACGTCAGAGCCTGCTGCAGCAGCGGAAGAACCTGCGGTAGCCTCTCGGGCAGGAGGAGACCCCGCCGGGACAGCTCGGCTAAGGCCAAACAACCGCCGTGCCAAGCCATATCTGATTCCTTGACGCAAAACAGTTCCAGAACCGACGACAGCACCTGATCAGCGAAGACTTTGGCCAGGCGGTTTGTTAACCGACCGATTCCTTTAGCAGCGCACCACCTGCGAGAAATTATTTTATATTAGTTAATATTTTTATTATTTTATTCTTTTACTTATTTCATTATCGACCTCGGTGACGGCCATTGCCACGTTTAATTTTTTACTAGTTATGTTACTATTATTATTAATACAAGTAATAAAGCGAATAGAGTAATATTCATGTATAATTAATTACAGACTAATATTACTTTACATTAATGTGAATTAGTTTGTATAGTGTCATTTAAAGATTTGTCTGGTTTTTAATTAAATAATACTAATAATAACCATTTATCTGTATTCGTATAATATTATAGTCAGGTATAGCCACTGAATTAACCTATAAAACAGTTCAAACGACTAATGATAATAGATCGTATCATAAAAAAATAACCATGAAGGTTAAATTTCAAATGAATATTACTGGACGTCACGATTTTTATCGCGCAGGGCTTGGAGCAGCTGTTCCAGCGTCTCCTCTACTTCTTCGGCGATATCCTCGCCGTCGAAGTCATCATCCTCGATCGAACTGTGATCCGCTGCAGTAAGCGGTTGCTGCTGCGGGTGATTCCCCAGGTTGGCAGCAAGGGATCGGCTTCCACGCTGGTACCTCCACGATGCGACGCGCGGTTTCAGAAAAGTTAGACCTGTAATCAGTCACCATTATATTTCATTATTCATATAATACACCATCTACCTGTCTTATGTCTGTCTTATGTCTGTCTATATGTCTGTCTATCTGTCTTCCTGTTTATCTATCTATCTATCCATCCATCCATCCATCCATCCATCTATCTATTTATGTATTACAATTTATTAAATATTAACCAAATAATAATATGTACACAAAAGGAAATTCATGTTTTCTTAACTGAATGCAATAATATTGAATAAAATAAGAGAGGTAGAGAGTTACCCAGTCTTTGAACAAGTTTCACTTGGGACTTTCGGACTACCAGCAATTCCGAGGGGCTGAAATCGGCTCTGATTATTGTGTGAAGGACGTCGGAAGCCCTGCCGAGCAAGTAGTCCCGCTGCCCGTGTTTATAAACGCCAGCGAGACTTAAAATGATTCCTTTCTTCAGGGACACGGCATATTCCGAAGAACCCAGAACCTGCAACAGTGACACATAGTGAGTTCCAAACTGAAGTCTTTAATGTATTATTAATATACTCAGATAGACAGATATATAGATAGATAGATAGATAGATAGACAGATAGATAGATGGATGGATGGATGGAGGATAAATAGATGGATATGTAGACAGATAGATAGATGAACAGATAAATAGATTGACAGATAGACAGACAGAAAGATAGACGGAACGATGGATGATGGATGGATGGACAATTAGATTGATACAGATAGACATAGATAGATCGATAGATATAGATAGACAGATAGATAGATATAGATAGACAAATAGATAGATATAGATAGATAGATATAGATAGATATAGATAGATACAGATAGACAGATAGATAGATAGATAGATACAGATAGACAGATAGATAGATAGATAGATAGATAGATAGATAGATAGATAGATAGATAGATAGATAGATAGATAGATAGACAGATAGATAGATAGATAGACAGATAGCTAATAAGTCAAGTTGAATAGCACACAACCGTCTGACTCCACTTGAAGAACTCGGGGAAGTACTTTTCCTGAACGTCAGGCCTTGTGATGTACAAGGCGGTTAAGTAGCAAGCGACATCCTGTGCAGATGTCTGACTGTGCAGAAATTTCTTGCAGATACTGTATATCCTGTACATCAAAGAGGGTAACTAATTAAAATCTCTAATTGTATCATACACAGAAATATTTAATAATATACCTGTAATTAAATAAGAAATGGTAAATACTCCATAATATAATAAATATAATTGAAATTCTGTTTAGTAATAAATTTTAGAAATCTCAATTCAATAAGCAATTGATAATAATAATTTATTATATAATATAATAATAGTAATAAACCATAATAATATATTGACACATAATAATAATCAATTACAAAAATACAAATTGCTTACAAAAATAAAAATTATAACTTCATACCTCTCCATAACTGGGGTCCCCACGTCTGTATCAAACCGCTGCAAGTGAAACGGGATTTTGACAACGATACAAAGCCAAAGGAGCAATCCGAAATGGGTTTCCCATTGTTCCCGATCCTCGGCACAGAGGGTCTCTAAACGATTCAGGAGAGGCTGCAAATCGCTGACCTGCATAAATGTGAATTAGACAGACTGTATTAAGTAATTTAAGATGGCTATAATACCTCGTGCGGCAAGCTTCGCGCGACCACTTTGAGGCCCCGTACTTTGGAAATAACGTGGAGGTAGCAGAACACTAAGTGCCTTGAGCTCACGGGAACCGATTCATCCTTGACGATGCTGACGATCTTCGAAAGAAGACTGTCCAGGTGTTTATCGATCAAATGCGGCTGTTCCTGGTACTGGTCAAGAATGTAAACAAATCGCTGCTTCTGGCTCTCGAGTACTCGTGTGTCGTTCCCCAAATTCTCCGCCGCTTCAATCAGTTTGGCAACTTCCTCGTAATCAGTGAACGTTTCGTGAGAGGCGCCAAGACCAATGACATTGACATCTTTGCAACTGTCGTCATCTAATATTTCGTGTGACATTTCTACCGGTTGTTCAGCTGTCGGCCTTTCCAGACTGTCTCAGTATTGCCTAGATCGTGATCGTGTCAAAACAGTGTTCGATTGTGGTTGTTAAATTATCCGCTAGATGTCTAACTGGATCTGAGATCGCATCACATCCAAGGATTTTCAAACTTTGAAATTTCCGCACTGTGGAAGATTGGACAAAAGAGAAAAATTCGAAACACGTAATAGTTAATTTATTTAACGTAATTGAATTTACCGTTATGTGAGATAGGGTAATACTGAAGAAGGAATGGGAAAATTATGAAATGATTGGACACTGTGCAATTTTCAATGGGAAAAACGAACATCAAAGAAGTTGTATCTTTCATAGTTAATTAGATATTAATTAACTAACTTTAATGCCATGGACTGAGATAGGACCAAAGTCAAAAAAGAATGGGAAAACGATAAGATGATTGGACACTATGTAACTTTCATTGGGAAACACGAAAATCAAGGTTAGAAACCTTTATCTTTCATAGTTAATTAGATATGAATTAACTAACTTTAATGCCATGGACTGAGATAGGACCAAAGTAAAAAAAAGAATGGGAAAACGATAAACTGATTCGACATTATATAACTTCTAATGGGAAACACGAAAATCAAAGTCAAACATTTTTTCTCTATTAGGTAGTTATATATATTGAATCATAGGATATGAATGAACATCGCATGTTAAATGTAAGAATTAAATTATTATTAAGTATTAAATGCAAATTAGAAAAAAAATTCTCCTCTCTTAAAGTTAGAAACCCACTTTAGTGACACCGATAGCTCATAGGCGCTTTAGAGCGTGTAAAAAAGGTACAATGGCTTTTAGTCTTCTCTGAAACTGTTGTTATGTGTTTTCACAAATCGTCTGCCTTTTGCCATATTCCGTTTCTCCTTCTGAGATAAGCAACGAAGTGGTTAGGTATTCGCCCTTAGAATCCTCGGGCGCAGCAACGTCATCTTCGTCAGGTAGCGAAGGCTTTTTTGTCAAAAGAGTCAGGTTTGTTAAGGTAACTGTTTTCTACGACTCCCTCGTTGTTTCGGTCCTTTTCCGTCGTTTCAGTTTGCGTTTTTGTGTTTAGTTCCGGGGCGCGAGCAAGCTTCATCCGGCAAGATCCTTGTGGTATTTAAGAAGAAATTCATCCGGGTAGCAAGGCTTCGTTTCAGCTAGAATGTGGTTCTTCAAGAAATTGTTATGTGATTCCAATTCGGCATTACTGCGACGCTCTTGGCTTCCAAAAAATTCTGCCATTATGCAAGTGGCAAGGGGTGCATACTGCATAAAACAATTCACAAGTGCAGTAGGAAAAGCTGAACAGCAGTATGCATTCGGAAGCAATTCTTCATCATCCTGGTAGTTGTAGATGGAAGTTTGAACCTGTGCGTAGACCCCTAACGCAGCATTCCGAAACTCGGGCTGGTATTCAACACTCTCCAGCCCCTGAAGATCTGACAGCTCAATCTTAGTTTCCGGAAGGAGATTAAGATCGTCGATGCTGGCTAAGAGCTGATCTGCTTGCGATATGGCAACTTCTCGTAATCCTTGTGTTGCCATATGGCACCCTGAGTCGTACACTTCAGACAAGGCAATTGTGCAGACACCTATTCAGAAGGGCTTTAAGAGAGGTCGCCATTTTCATCTTGCAAGCAACGCACATGTAGAATCTTTTGATTAGCTTGGGAAGCGCGGCAACGCAAGGAAGCTTCGACACGAGTTTCACCAAATGTGCACAATCAAATCGGAGCCAAACCTTAGGGAGCTGAATTTCCTCCCCCAGACATTTGCAGTAGCAAATATTCATGTACAGCTCGAGGGTAACTACATTGAAAGACATAGAGCAAGCATTTACAAGAGCTTTACCTTGGTCGGTGACAACTTCGTCAGGAAGGAATTCATTCTTCAGAAACTATACACATGGCCTCGATTACGTTCTGCACCAGAGCTATGATAGGGGTTGCAAAACCCCTTGTTGCGTCGATACATAATATTTCTTCAGTAGCTATTAAACAAGTACTTTAAAAATTTCATCAGTTCTTTGCATCTTAGTCAGCGGAATCAAATTAATTAATGCAGGTCTGATTAAGTATTAAAGATATAACAATTTAACCTTGATTTCGTGTTTCCCACTGAAAGTTACGTAGTGTCCAATCATCTTATCGTTTTCCCATTCTTTTTTGACTTTGGTCCTATCTCAGACCATGGCATTAAAGTTAGTTAATTCATATCTAATTAACTATGAAAGATATAACTTTCTAACTTTGATTTTCGTTTTTCCCATTGAAAATTGCACAGTGTCCAATCATTTCATAATTTTCCCATTCCTTCTTCAGTATTACCCAATCTCACATAACGGTAAATTCAATTACGTTAAATAAATTAACTATTACGTGTTTCGAATTGTTATCTTTTGTACAATCTTTCCCATTGAAAGATCTACCATTTCCAACAGTTATTTCGATTTACCCATTGATTTTGCAAAATGCTTAAAAAAATTTTGCAATTTGAATTGCTTTAAATTTAATGTATTTAACGTTTTTCCCAATCAAGTTTTTTGCTTTTCCCAATCTTGCCATTGGATGAACTAACTTTCCCGATCATTGCGAACGTTTTCCCATTACCTTTCCCTGCCAGGTTCAGGCACGTGCCCAATCCCGTTGATTAGTGTGGAGTAAGACACACTAGTGTCCAGTTCTTATCGTAAAAAATGTTTTACGCCGCAACTACGGTTGAAAATAATGCTGAACATGAAGTTGTAAATGGAAAAAACGTTTAATTACGATCTTAATTGATAAGAAATTCATATTCAAGGTTCAGGGTTCAAGGTTCATCTTTGTCCTCTTAAATGTAGCCTTTGACTTCACGTACTGCTCACTGAATCTCAAATAATTACACTGAAATTACTGAAGTACAAAAAATATTCGGCACGAATATGGATCAGGTTAACACTGTCTGGATCAAAGGACTTCACAAGCCTTTATTTGTCATTCAGTTAAGGAAGGAAATTCACTGTTTATTAGCAGAAGATGCAATTTTCCACACGTGGAAAAGTTCTAATGCAGACATATCCCCATTCCATATGTCGTTCGTTGTCCGTTTGAACTCCTGGAGCCTGCGCTTCGGGATGAGGCTCTCGAGCCATACAAGATGTGGTATCATGGCTAGAGGATCCATCGCTGCGGTGCCAGGAATCTCGGAGGAGCCGTGCTGAGTTTCACTATAAAATTATTTTGCTCGTTAAAATAAAAGGCCACGGTACACATTATCGAAACAGAGAGCTCTGTTTTCATATTACAACTGATCCTGAAAGTGACCGGTCTCGTCGTACTTGAGTCCTCGTCTACCCACTGGGTCGCTGGCGTTCGGGGAGATTACTTCCTGGCGTAACTGATCCAGCGTGTCGACGTGGTCTGACGACGGCCGCCCATGAAGGATGATCATCGGTACTGACCGTTCAGGGGGAAAAATGTCAACATGAATTAATATCTTCGATTCATTCATTCTCTACTATTCAGCTAAATTCATAAATAAAAGTGAATTGCTTAATTTGTTAATATTATATAAATACATGGAAGATGTTGACTGTCTGTATTTTGCGCTGCGGCGGCCTTCATTTTCTTCGAGCTGCGCCTTTTTTTCCTGGTGGGCAGCGGCGTTTTCGGTTTCGGTTCGTGCGTATGGCCCTTGCTGCCGTACGTAAACTTGCTTCCCGTCTGCTTGACAACCGCCGTGCAATACATGTGCTTGTTCCGCACCGAGCATTGCCATATAATGGAGTCTCCGAGTTTGCTTTTGACGGTGTACGTGTACCCTTTGCTGTCAATGAGTAAGGTTGATTTCCGTATCGTCCCACTGGTGATAATCTGGAATTTAAGCGTTCCATCGTCCGAGTGAACAGCTTCATCATCGCCTTCTTGTAATTGTGTCTCGAGGGTTAGTTCAACAAAATCTAAACAGGAAAAACAAGAAAAATTATTTTCATATTTAAATTTAACTTCGTGACACTTTAAAATATAATGATTCCTAAGTTGTTTTCATTAGTTAACAATCTAGGTATATTGGCAAGTAGTTGGCACTGGAGAATACCACGATAGTTCATTGAATTGTAATACCAGCAGCATTTCCCGCTTCGGAGTGATGGTCATGCTGCGAAGACGTTCCATCAACAAACATTTCTTCTTCGCTGTAAGCGCTCGCCATTTCGCCTTTCACGTCCATCGCCCTTTGTCGCCGTCGCCCACGACACCAAGTCGCCCTGCAGTGTTTCCACTTCCCTCTTGCCTTGTTTGCGCGCATTTTGAGCCAGGTTTTTGTTTTAATCCATAATCTTACTTAACCATGACGTTTTATTTTATATTTTAACGAAAATTAAGTTTTATTCATTGTGACATGAATAGACGGTCTAGATATGCTTTTTTACAACTGAACGGCCGGCACAATACCAGTTTTTCATTTTGAGCGCTGTAAGAACCCAAATTGAGAGTGCATCTACAGATGAGGCCTAGCGGTCGATTCTTCAACTAAATCAACCGAGTCAGAGGTACATCTTTTACGTTTTAGCTCTGTCAAAAATGTCGGCTGAAAACACAGCGTCTAACCATCGTGACGTGAATCTTCCCAACAGAGATCAAAAGGACAAAGACGCGCTTTTGGACGAAACGTTTGATCAGGTGGCATATCAGTTTCAGCAACATGAATTATAGCATATATAATACAGTATTTTTATAATCTTTTCACCGGGTTTTCCACATAGCCTTCTTCATTGCCTTCTTGTTTGTTTACACATCACAGTTTGATGAAGAAGAAGACCTGCAGTTGGGTGCCACAGGCTCAGGCCGTAAAAGGCTTTTTTCCAAAGAGCTTAGGTGCATGATGTTTGGTTTCGGAGACGATCGCAACCCCTACACGGAGAGTGTAGACTTTCTTGAGGACCTCGTCATCGAGTTCATCACAGAAACTGTAAGCTAGAACCCATGTGCAAACTTTCTTCACATGCTGTTATATTAATGTATGTTCTTTTAACAACAGACACATAAAGCAATGGAAACAGGACGAACCGGCAGGGTACAGGTTGAGGACATTGTGTTCCTGGTCCGTACCGATCAGCGGAAGTACGCCCGCGTCAAGGATCTCCTCACAATGAACGAGGAACTCAAGAAGGCGCGAAAGGCGTTCGACGAAGTAAAGTACGCGGGTGTGTCTTAAAAAGTCAGTGATTTTATTTGCAAACGGGAAAATATACAAACATTTGTCACAAAAATGGCACACACTGCATTTACATCCGATTCCCGCACTCATTGACAAGTCGACTCAGCTCTTCGGCTGAATACCCTAAAAGTTCTCTTAGGTCGCATACAAACTTGTAAACAAAGCGTTTGCCGGGAACTTTGCAGATCATGTCTCCGTCGTAGTAATAACGCAGCGCCCGGCTGAGTTTCTCGTAATTCATCTGCGGTTTGTTCTTCCTCTCGCCCCACAGCTGTGCCACAAGCTCGGGATTGTTTAACCGGAATTCGCCTTCGGTACCCAGCCAAGATATCGCCTCTCGGGCGTTCTTGTCCGTCAACAGTTCGAGCAGGAATTGCCATAACTGAACTTGGCCATTGTTACCTATTAAAATATGGAATTAAAAACGATTATGTAGATACCACTACCATGCTATTATGGATATATATATATATTACTTATTACTGTACTTAATAAATACCTCATTTTAACGAATATACCTGTTCGATTGCCTGTTGATATGTGGGCTGTTTCTGCAATCTTTTGACGAGGTAGGTTTCCTTTTATCCGCTGCTCGTTTTTTACTGTAAGAGGAGTCGTCACATACTGCAGGTAGGGGACTGGCTTTTGAATGACACCTACAACGGCATTATTAAATGAATTGCAGCTATAAACATTACTGGTTGTTTTTATACGCGTTCATACTTAAATTTAATTTCACTTCATCTATCTTTTTTAATTTTTATAAAAACAAATTCGAATTTAATTAAAAATCAAAACAATCAAACCACTTTATTTTAATTTAATATTTTAATTCTAGATACACCCATACCGACAAATTTGCACTTTCGTAAAAGCTCCAAATGCGTCCAGAAAAGGTCATTGACGTCCTGTGGGATTTTCATCTTGAATTCCGCATGAGACAGCTTGCACAAGCTTGGTCCATTCATATCGGCCCACTGCGAAAAATCCAGGTCCAACTTGAAATGAGTGGCAGCCCACTGAATCCAGAAAGAAACATGTTCTTTGGTCCATAAGGCGGGATCTGTAAGAAAAATACAGTTTAAAAAATTAAGAAATTAGATTATGTAAATAACGGTTTTTCGCAGATGTAATGATGGCGACTATTTAAATGGCCCTACCATATGGAATTTTCTGCCTATCTTGTTCTTTTCTGAAATTTGCATCTAGAACCCATCTGGTGATGTTCTCGTTGCTCGTTTCCGTGGCTGGCGCAGACGCAGCAGTGACAGGAACCTCCGGCGAGTGTACCTCCTCGGGTGTTTCTAATGTGGGGAGTTCCGGCACCGGTGTTGGGTCAGACGGTGGTGCAGAGTGTGGTTTTAAAACATCCAAGATGTTGACTCTGTCTTTCCCTTCAACACATTTCAACTCGACGTTGATCTGCACGATTCCTTCGCCCTGAACGCACTGTTCGACTAGCGTCGCGTTCTCGTCCATCTGCAGAATAACGTGAACATTGGAGTTTAGATGTTCATAGTGAAATATTATGCTTGATACATACCTCGATTATGTCCTGAAGCCATATCTGATAATGGCTTATATCGCATGCCAGTTTTTCGCTTAAAAGGGACTTGAGTTTTGCTAAGTTTTCCCCAATGTCCATCTGAACGGCCAGAATGTCAAATTCTTCAGTTTCTTGAACGACACCGGCATCGTCCGTTGGGAAAACAAACGAATCACTGCCAACATCCATGTCCCAGTCATCGTTGCCGTTCAAGTGCATGACGGCGTTTTCGGTTAGAAAGCAGTCATCCATGATAGTTTCTACTCATTAAACTAAATACACTTTCGCGCCAGAAAAATTTCCAGAAAAATACCGAAAGAATGCTTAATTGTCAATGAATACAATCAAAACAAACACTGTTTTTCCCTAGTAGAACGCATGAAAATAAAGTTTGAAAAGGAATCTATCGTCTGCTGTCAAAAACAAATTTCGCCCCTTTTGTTTTTCGCCCATGCTCATCCTCGCCCTTACTCATCCTCGCCCTTGTTCATTCTCGCCCTGAAAATAGCTTCGCGCTTACATACGTCTACAGTTATGAAACTTTAAAATTAAAAAAAAACAATCATAAAGCAGTAATCTTTATTAAAAAATAAAAGGGTGAAGTATTAGAATAGTAATTAGTTTATTTCAGTAATTAAATTGACTTGTCAACGTTGTCCGACGTATTTCTGATATTATCGACATCTGCATCTGCACTCGAGGTCTCGAGCTTGGTTGAGGCTGCTTGTATACGGGGTGACGGCGTGATTGCGTATCGCGGCGGTTTTATTGATTTCCGAAATGGCAGAATACTTGGCTTCCATTTTCGGTACCGAGAAAGATAAGTAAGGAATTGCATGTAAAGATATTACTATCCAATGGACAAGTAATTAACTTCCCTTTGCAGAGTCAATTGCTCCTTTTACTTCAAAATCGGAGCTTGTCGACACGGCGATCGCTGTTCTCGAATTCACAACAAACCTACGTTCAGTCAGGTAAGGCATCTTAATTTCTCTCCTTATTTATCCAAACATTATTTCCAATTTGGTATTCTAAATGATTACACAATCGATTCCTAACTGTCTGTTGTTTTATGTGGACAGACGATTTGCCTTCAGAACTTCTACGCGAACCCGCAGAATGCGACGAGGACCGCGGACGGGACCCCGGGTATGCGTTTACTCCCGTTTCTGTTTACAGTACTGGTTCAGTGTGTTTGAGGGTTGTTTGATATCTGGTCGTGTTGATGTCAATGCAATAACTCTTTCGTAATTCTACACCCAAAATACATTAATATATCCAAATTAACAGTTAATTAAAGCTAAATAAAACTGAATATTTACAATCAGATATTAAACTTGTATCATTACAGTTCCTGGCCTGATCACCATGACGGACGAGGAAGCGCAAGAACACTTTGACAACTTCTTTGAAGATGTCTTTGTCGAGTGCGAGGACAAGGTTTATATTGCGACTGTTATATAATTGTGTTTATTCATATCTTATATACAATTCGTCTATTCTATATCGCAGTA
This sequence comes from Leptestheria dahalacensis, assembly GCA_022114935.1. Taxonomy (NCBI): domain Eukaryota; kingdom Metazoa; phylum Arthropoda; class Branchiopoda; order Diplostraca; family Leptestheriidae; genus Leptestheria; species Leptestheria dahalacensis. Next base: position 7,537 of record JAIQCU010000234.1, on the reverse strand, counting down.
CGGAGAAATCGAAGAAATGAATGTCTGCGACAACCTGGGCGACCATCTCGTGGGCAACGTTTACATCAAGGTAATCCAATTCTCCTCAGGATTATATTATATTAAATGTTGTATTCGTATATATGAAATATTATTACAATTATTTGTATATTGTGAACGTCTCGTTAAAACACAGTTCCGTCGTGAAGAAGACGCAGAAAAGGCGGTGCAGGACCTGAACAACCGCTGGTTCGCCGGCCGTCCCATTTACGCCGAGCTGAGTCCCGTCACCGACTTCCGTGAAGCCTGCTGCCGTCAATACGAGTTGGGGTATCGATAATCATTGAAGCTTCCCGTTTTGATTTGACGTTTGAAAGCTTTTTTAGATCTGCCGTGCAGCCTTTATTTTAATTTCTTCTTTTGTGCAGCTGGCAAAGCCCAAACCATTCTGGGACCACAATCGAGACAGAAATTAATAATTTGGAAGACACAAGAAATTAATATTTTTACAGCCCCGCGAGCTTCAGAAAATGACTTTTTTATAAATTTTTTAAACTCATTTCAACAGCTGGGAATCAAATGAACAGTTGACATCTTCGTCCTTTTTTTTCTTCTTCTTCTTTTCAGCTGGAGTTGCTGTTTTTTTAATTTTATGTTTTTCTTTATTATTATTTTTTTTTAGCTCACGAGCGGCGATTGCGTAATTTTTTTTTTTTTACGACGACGAAGTTGTATTGTTTGTTGTGTTCACATTTTGGTTTTGGCTTTCCAGAATGAAACAAAAGATGGAAGCTCTCGAAGGGGGTCACGGTCAGGGAAGGGGCCGACGTCGCCCTCCCTTTGGCAGTCCTGACCAAAGGTAGTTTACATTGTAAATGCAAGTTAGAAAAACCGTGATGCACACAATTGATGGAATCATCCGTTTGTGTGTTTCACTTGATAATTTCTAGGAGATTGACGTCCATTTTGAATTATTTCTTTTAATTCTAGTAGTTTTGTAGTCATTATCTTATTCTATTCGGTAATTTGAACGCCTCGTTATATTTTATTACGATCAGAATGAATTCAGTTCTGATTAATTTACTTACAGTAGAATAAGATCAGATTTATTATTGTGTGTGATCGACATAAGCTTATTAATTTTTTTATTATGTTATATATAGCATTTACTACGTGCTATAATTTTAATTGTAATTAAGTTAAGATGTATACAATTTAGTTGATCTAATTGAACGGCGAAAATTGTATTGATTAAAAAGCCTATTATTTGATTTTTAAATTTGAATTTTTTGACAGCGAGTGCACCAGGAGTGGCTTCTGCAACTTCATGCACCTGAAGCCCATCTCGCGGGAACTTCGTCGTGAACTCTACGGTCGCAAGCGCAAAGGACGCAGGTACTAATCTAACATGAATTTTTCAAACTTAATTAATTTTTTTTCGCCAGTTAAAGTAAAGTAACTTTGCGAAATATGTATAGATCGCAATATATTATTAATTTAATCATATTATTATCAGTAATAAAATAATACTATTATTATATTTTAAAAATAGCCGTTCCCCAGCTGGTGGATCCCGCAAGAAGTCGCGCTCGCGCTCCAGGTCACGTGACCGTCGCCGCTCGCGCTCCCGCGAACGCAAGGATCGTTCGGGACGCTACTGAAGATCACCGCTTACAAAAATCCCATTTTACTTCGACGTTTAAAATAACTCCGATGTATTCTTTCCTCCTTGCCTGCTATGATTCATCCGCTGTGTTTGGCTGTTAACCTTTGAATGTCATCTGTAGGTTATATCTACGAATAAAACGATGTCGGATGATATTGAACGAGTAGACTTGTATTGTTTCCTCGACGACTTTAAATGAACTGTAATTTTTCATTTTAAAAAATGCTAAATTACAATTTAAATACAGATGAAAATATTTCACTACGTGGAATTTCGATTAAAAAATAATTCAAAAATATCCTTCTAATTTTAAATTTGTTGAATTACTTGACCACAGAAAAAAATGATAATAACATTAACAGTAACAATTAATAACTAATAAGAAATCTAGAGAAATGTCGCAGATGCTGTTTAGAAACTACCTTCATGTTTATCAGTAGAAATCTGTCGGATTCAACTCTCGTAATTGTGCTTTTTTTCAAAATAATTATTAACTTTTTTGATTTAGTGAAGATTTGGTTTCTTAGCTAGAAAATAATATTTTTATAAACGAATTAAAATAAAATGGACGAAGTCAAAGTCGAGACGCTGGAATCGCAGGCAAATCCCGCTGAAGTGTCAGATATCAGGACTGATTTGGTATAAACGGCACGAGACAGCATAAATTGGTTTCGTTGTAATTTAGATTGTCTAATTTAAAGGTCGACACAGCAGTCAAGTTTTTGCGGAACCCAAGAGTGACGCAGCGTCCCGCGTCAGAGAAGGAGGCTTTCTTGCTGCGTAAAGGTTTGACGTCGGCAGAGATCTCCAGGGCATTTCAAGACGCGGGGCAGACGCAGAGCAGCTTAGCTTCAAAGGTACAAACGCCCTGAAATATTTGTGAGTTAATAGGATTGAATTGTGAATATGAATTTTGCATCCCAACCACCAGCCCAATCTGATTGGTCCGAGCCATCAACCAATCGTCTATACCTCTGGACCACCTGTTCCTCGTTCAAAGTGGCTGATCCTGCGGGATATCGGAAACGCCATCGTTTTGGTGGCGGGCGCTACTTACGGTCTTGTCTACCTGTACAAGTAAGACATTTCTTCGATAATCCTCTTATGCTGCTTAGATTTACCTTTATTATTATAATACATCTTAAAATACTTACAGTACACTATTATTTTGTACTATCATGATACACCTACTTATCTTATAGTATTATCGTATATATATGCGTAATTATTATGTCACATTAGTTACGACTCATTATTTAAATGATTATATATCCTACAATTTTATATAATTGTTAAATCAAAAATATTTAAAACTGAAAACTGTTGGTCTTAATTTTTAACGCAGAAAGTGCATTGCCCCGCTGATATTCGGCAAGAGCTCCCGGTCCAAGAGTTTGACTGAATCGATTGACGAAATGAATTGCTGCATAACCAAGTTATCCGCGGACTTGAATAACTCGATGCAGAGCGTGCTCGAGGCACTGAACCAAATGAATTGCCGCAACAACGAAATCCAGTTGAACGAGCTGAAGAACGAGCTGAGCACAGTCAAAGGGCTACTGTTAAGCAGGTTTCTAACTTAAGCGCACTAGAAAAGCATACACTGGCTTTACTAGTCATAAATGTATACGATTAACTTAAATTAAAATAATCACATTTAGTTTATAATTGCCAACGCTTAATTTTAATAAATTACGGTTTAAAGTAAATTAAATTACTAAATTTAAAGCAGTTATATCTCATAATCTGAAATACAAATCAGTTGTTTTTCATGATTTGAAACAGCCGCCAGTTCCCGGCTCCGCCCGCGGTGAGTCGTCCTGCGATCCCGACGTGGCAGCTGCAGCTCAGAACAGAGAAAACGGAGCAGGTGACCAGCTCGACCGTAACCACCAATCAGAGCGCGGCCATTTCTAGTCCGCTGTCGTCTTCACCGGAGATAATTTCGGTAGAAGAGGTTTCGGTAACGACGCAGGCCAACGCGGCAGCCAGGGAATCGAGCGAGAGCAGTGAAACGGGAAGCGCGGAGATGGTGGAAGTGGCCGCCGCGGTTTCTGGAGAGGATACCGACTAAATTGGCATATCTTAAAATACACTTATAAAATTCCCTGTCCATTTGAAAAACAGGAAAACTAGCATATCCTGTAATTTTTTTAAAAAATTATTTTCCTGAAGTTCATTACTATTGCGACGTATGTTAATGTACTGGGAAATAAACTTGAACATTTGAAGGTCGATCCTGTTTAACCAACTAAAAAAATGCATACACAAGTTATATATTATCAGGGTTGTGCGATATTCGAACTCTGACATACGGGTATTTTCGATACGATATATCGTTTCTCGCTTAGAAATATCGATATTTTTATCCTAATTTCCCATTTTTGTGTGATTTCAACAACAAGTGGCAATAGAGGCATAACGGGATGTATAGTGATGATTGTTAGGCCATGGTTAGGCATGGAATCTTTCTTTGTAAGCCAATTTCTTTATACAATCACGTCAAGCTTTTTAGTTGACGCCCGTTTCCATAATACCCATGTTTAAGGTTACGACTACGAGAAGCGATCCCGTCTTCAAGAAATTACAAGTGTTTGATGGCATTATGACTGTGAGCAACTGCTGCGAACTATGTATATACTTGCATACTATGCTGGTGAATGCCTTTGTCTTCCCTTACATAACGTATGGCCCAACCAATTTCCCCCGGTTTGTTCAACGTTTCAGTGATCCTCTAGGAAAGATGTTCTTTCTCGTAATCCCCTGAATGGGATTATGCACAAACTGACCTATTTTCATTTCACTTGAAAAAAAAATCCAAGAAAGTATCGATATTTTCGATACGATATATCGAGCCAAAATTTACAACCCTGATAATTTAATTAACACTGTGCATCCAGTTGAGGGTATAAGCCTTACCGATCCGGCCGTCCCTGATTGGTGCAGACAACTGCGCGACTTTTAACATGGGCTCTTATGGAGCTAAAATCTTCTTAACGCTTTTGCACAACAACCACTAGTCACATTTTTAAAAACTGGACAGTTTTAGAATCGCCTTTTAAAAAGCTTTCTTTTGGTGTATCTAACTCGTTGAAAAATTTAGTTTTTGTGATTCAGGTAAATAGCTCTTATTTTATATGTGGAACACGCAAAATTAAACGAGGATTCCAGATCTGCTATTCTTTTCTTTATACGTTAAGTCTGTCTCACGCAATTTACAATTGAAGGTTTGCAACGTTCAAAATTGCCGTTAAAGGCCCTGCGGCTACGCGAGATTTCATAAAACGCGACTGTTTGCGTTAAGGTTTTAAGCTTCATTTTAAACGTTTATTTGAACTTAATGTACAACAAAAAAGAGCTTTTTTCACGTAGATTCAAACTACGTACTTTGTTTCTTGATAGAATAAGCCGTTACAGCGCAAAAGCGTTAAGAAGATTTTAGCTCCATAAGAGCCCATGTTAAAACTCGCGGAGTTGTCTGCACCAATCAGGGACGGCCGGATCGGTAAGGCTTATTAACAGTATCAATATGCTTACATAAGTAAGTTAATACTCCTTCATAGTCAATTTAATCGATTAGAATCTTTCTGTCAGTTTGGGTCATTTATTTTAATCCTCTTCTGGAACACACGCGTTTTTTTTGCTTGTCGTGCATGCTTAAAAAAAAACAAACGACAGGAGGTACTCCGGAAACCAGGGATAAAGTGGGGGTGGGGGGCGAGGTCCGAGTGGTGATTGGCTGAGACTTATTTAACTTTTCTTTTGTCTTTTTTTCCATCTGAACAAGTGCACAGCACCACCAGTCAACGAATTCAACAGAGAAATTTAAAATCCTTCTTATTTTCTTAAACTAACATCCTCCTTACCCAGTGGTCTTTTGGGGAAAAAATTCTCAAGGAGTGAAAAAATAAAATGCTAAAAGGGAATTTTACAACAACCTAATATCTCTGTTTAAGTAGAATCTGCTGCTACCACAGTCTGTGTGCGTGTAAGTTACGACCGAGGACACTGCGCACGTCCTGCGTGAAGCGGAGAGCGTCGAGAACAGGTAACAGGTTGAGTAGCGCCGTGTCCGTCGGGTCCGAGAACCACGACTTGATGGGGATGGCGTTGTCCGGGTACGAACGGTACGCGGATGGCGAGTTGTCGAGAATGAAAACTGACGCCAGGTCCATGGAGATCATTTCCAGGTTCTTCGAGTAACTGCCGTAGTCCATGACACAGTGCTGTCGGTAATAACGCCGCTGGAGGATGCCCCGGTTGTCGTCCAGTTTGTCGGCCACGCCGGCCCCGTAAATCTCCATGCTCGCCGTGAAAATGACCAGATGAAACCACTGCGAGACCTGTTTGGAATGCGAGAAACATTAACGTATCGACTTCAGCTATAGAAAACTATATGATATTACTATGTCGAGAAAGAAATCGACGTGCGGCCGCTTGTGCACGAAGAAACGTATAGGGTGCCTGTCAATCGTCACTTTCAAGATGAAGTCAGGAGGAGTGCCCGGCTTTACCGTCTGACGAACAACACCTTCATGGTGCGAGTGTATCAGCGTCTCGTCCAGGTCTAGCACCATGATCTTTTTACGAACCATACCTGTGAAAGAAGAAAAGGGTAACCTAAACGACAGAAATGAGCTTCTAAAGTAACATCGTCAAGACAAACTCACTTAAGCGATGGCTCGAGAGGGGAGACAGCGGGAAGATCTCGTACTTCACAGTCTGGTGCTGTATAACCTGCGGACGTAACGTAAACATTAGAATGACCTTCTCAAATGAACCTGCAAAACACAATAAACTCACGCTACGCGTTTGTTTGCGGAAAACAAAGCAGACAAACGTCCATATTTTGGAAGCTAGCGCCAAAAACGCGCCGAGTCCCATTTGCAATTGCTTATACATTGAAACGGCCGTCTGTACCCGCATACATGAGCTTCACTAACAATAACTATATCATAAACAATACATCCAACGAACGGGTGTCAGCTTGTGTCAAACATGAAAAGAGAAAAGAAAAACACTAAGGCAACCCCCCCGGTCCGCTTAGATTTACGGTTTCGTCTTTCAAAAAAGTATATTGAAAAACCCCACTCAAAGATAAACAGCTGAACACATATATCCCATATATGGAGCGTAAATAGATGGTGGTGGACGATAGCGTTAAGCGTCCGTTACAACGCCATCTATCAGCCATTAGCGGAACTAGATCTTGTTTGCATGAGCGTGATTGGTCGCCGCTATCCGACTAACTAAAACCGCGAACCTTTACTTTCAAATAGCCTTTCCCTGATTGGTTCTTAACTAACTCTTACGATTCACTGGCGTAATTACAGCGTAAATTTTAGGTTACAAATCCAATTTCAATTCTACTGCATCCGTCACGTGACTCTTCCGAAAAGATATCGACTTTCAGTGCAGATTTACATTTCACTCTTGTTTATATGTCACAAACGTGTTAAGGCAACGGTGACAACAAACTATTTCATTGGATTTCTTCTGTTCGTTTTTCATGGCCAGCCTTGGAAAGCCAGAGGCAGTAATAGTAGGAATACAGCAAATTTTTAAAAAAAGGATTTTACGATTATTTCACACTTGAAAGTGTATTTCCTTCGTATAAACAGACACTAAAGTTGAGCGCGGCTACATTTGTCGATGCCTTGTTATGAAACGGAGACGTCTGCAATAATCAACGCTCTGTACTGCTTCAAACGGCCAAACCATCATGGTTTTTACAAACGTCTGAAGGATAAGTCACTTTACAAACGTTTTCTACCTTTAAACTTGGAAAAAGAGCGTCCCCAGCTCATTTGTCCATAAATCGATCAGGCGCCATGGAAGGTGTATACTTGATCGCTTAACTATCGATAGTTAAGCTGAAGCCGATTACGATAC
>JAIQCU010000233.1:0-70006 GCA_022114935.1 Leptestheria dahalacensis | reverse complement strand
CTCAAAAGTAGATCAATTAACGAGTGTTTTTTTTTAAATATGATTATTTGACAGTATTTATTATTTATTCGAATGATTACATATTTAATTATTCGTCCAACTTTTATAGTTTGCAGTTAAATTACTGATTGGTTAAGTTGTTAAAATTGATTTCATGCAATTATACTATTTGAGATTGATTAAATGTAAGTTAACTCGAGTAACAATAAGTATATTCTATGTAACCAAGTAATATTTTGATATGTATTTAATAATGTCATACCGATTGAACATTCTGAATAACGTCATTAAATGTTAATCATGTTCAGTGTAACTGGTCAAAGGCTAATAAAACTGTGCCAGTAACTTTTAATGTGATAATGATGATAGATAACATTAGTAGTAATAATAATAATCAGTGTTTATAAGAATACAGTCCTCCTCGGAGACGGACCGTTTTTTGACGTCCAAAACCGGTCCGACATCATTTGGTAATAACTTGATCAATTTCCGTTTCAGTTATGAATCGCACAATCGTGCTGCTGGCACTGCTCATCGCGGTGGCTGCTGGAGCGCCCAGCCTGCTGGACGGCGACCACAGCCACGACCATAGCCACGACCAAAGCCACGATCACAGCCACGACCACCACGCTCACGATCATTCTCACGAGCACAGTCACGATCACGATCAGGCTCACGATCACAGCCACGGCCCTGCGGACAGCAGCTCGACGGCTGCTCCCGCAGCTCAGGCGAAGAGCGACAGCGAGACTAAAGCCAGCGAAGTCAACGATGGCGGACGATTGCTATCTCTGCCAGAGCCGGATGCTTGCTCCAAACGTAATTGAGATTCAACTGGCTTTTTAGTCTTTTTATCGCTAGCATTAATGAATAAGATAGATAGATTGCTGTGATTACGCATACAGACAGACATTTACACATATAGATAGATAGATTGATTTCGCAGGTACATGGATGTCTTGAATTGATACATAGATTCATTGAACAGATAGACAGATGGATAAACATACTTTTAGACAGATACCGAGGTGGATGGATAGACGAATTGAAGAGATAGTAGATTACATACAGATAGAGAGATGAAATATTTATACAAATAAAAAGATAGATAGTTGGAGAGACAGATGGATTATATGACAGAAAATAAGATAGACAGACATGTAGGTAGATAATATGGATGGGTAGATAGATACACGGGCAGCTAGATATATGGATTCATAGAAAGACAATTAGATATACAACTGGATACATACACAGATAGATATATAGATAGATAGATAGAGTAGAAAGATAGTTATGTAGATAAATTATACAGATAGATAAATCGGTTAACATAGAGGATAGGTAGACAATCAGATAGACAGGGCAACCAAGTAGTTAGGTAGATAGATATTTGCACGTATACGCTGTAATTCAAATCATCACTCCGTGTCAATTTCCAACATATAATTAACATTAAAGCTAGATTACATTTAAATAGCTTACATTCAAAAATAAAATTTAAAAAGTGGAAAAGTCAGAAATTACCGCACTATTATTAAACTAATTACAATTCGAATTAAATTAACCATTCTATTAAAAATAACGGCTGAAAATTACTATATTGACGCAGGACCGAAACACTGGGAATTGAACGGTCGCTGGTACTTCGTCAGCACCAACGTCACCGACTACAAGGACCTCAAGATGGACTGGCTGGACGCCCGCAACCTCTGCCGCAAGCACTGCATGGATTCCGTCAGCCTGGAGACGAGCCAAGAGAACGATCTCGTCGTCAAAGTTGTTCAGAGAGGTCAGTTTTTATCGGCATTCATAATTCTAAGTACAAGCTTCTAATTACTGTCTGTAATAAATTATATATTCATATTTGAATAATAATATTAGCCATCATTAGACATTTATATCAACAGAACAGAATTAGTATATCGAGTACTTTAATTAGTGAAAATTATGACCTTTTTTTTTAATTACCTAGAAATATTACATGAATGAAACTAACCTTAATCAACGTATTGTAAACAAATAGACAACCTGCCGTACATTTGGACCAGCGGCCGTCTGTGCAACTTCAAGGGCTGCGACCGACCCGATCTGCAGCCTCTGAGCGTCAACGGATGGTTCTGGTCCGGTTCCGGGGCTAAAATCGCACCAACGGACAAGACCCCCGCCGGCTGGGACGTCCAGCCCTGGAGTGCCACCGGACACTTCAAGCGACCGCAGCCGGACAACGCCGAATTCGAAATCAACCAGACGACGGAAGCGTGTCTCGGTGTGCTCAACAACATCTACAAGGACGGTATCCAGTGGCACGACATTGGTTGCTATCACAAGAAGGCCGTCATCTGCGAGGATTCACCTCAGCTGCTCCAGTACATTGCTGCCACCAACCCCGGCATCCAACTCTAGAAAGTTAAGGGGAAAAAGAAAAGGTCACGTGATTACTTGTGTAAAATCAACCAATCGTCTTATTTCTTCTTCTTTTTTTAAAAAAAATTTCCCCGCTCTTTTTTTCTACTATTTGTTTACTCCAACTTCCTCTCATTTCTTATTTAAATTTTTAAAAAATTAGAAAAAATGGAAGAAAAAAAACTATCGGGTAAGAAATACTCCACGAATGTGTGCAATTCTCGTCGGCTCGATTCAATACAAACCGTTCTTTTTATGTAAATAACAATCATCGTCGTTGGTCTTTCAACTAGCATACAATCATTAGTTAACTTAAACACTGTCATTTATCAATATTTACTTAAATTCATCACCTTCGTGAATTAATTGTCTAAAAATTAAAAAAATAGACATAATGAGAGAATAACCTCCATTTTGTATTTATAATAAACTGAATTCAAATATGGAGAAGGAAAATTACAACGAGACGTATCGTAAACACACACAAACAAACGGGACGGCCAACAACAGAAAAAAAAACTATCTAAATCAAATTTTTTTTTCCGCCGTTCCCTTTTGCGGATCTGGTAGCCGCGAGTCACTCCAACCAGAGCGCGCGCGATCCACACCCAAACCAGCATTTTTAATTTAATTTAAATTTGTGTCTTACTATTACGAAACAAATACAGGCGATACCCCAAAAAATGTCCGCTACAAGTCCACCTCCCCAAGAAAAAGCTAAATTCCTAGCGGGCAATCCTCAATGACCACACGGGGGGGAGGAAGAGAGAGATGAAACTAATTACTAGAAAAAAAACTTACAATGTGTGGTGGTTTAATGGATATCGCCAAGTAGGGGGAAAATATATAGAAGAGATATCAATCTGCAAATTCGGTACATGCAAAACGAATGCGTTAAACTCTATAATAATAATGATAAGAATCGTTTTGAAATCGATAGCCACCGAACAATGCTACGCCAGAGGAGTAAAGGAAGGAAAAAAAAGGTCAATCGCGCTCAAAATTAATTCTCCTTCTTGTTTTAACCAACCCCCCTTCTCTTTCGATCTCGCGAATTCGCACCGTCCGGATAGCGGGCGCTCGTCAAGTGTGTTTCCTGTGTTTTCTCTGTAGTTTAAATTTGTTTGTTTGTTTTCTTTTTCCCTGCCAGCGATTTCCGAGACGTCGCTGGACACGGCACAAAGACGGCCGTTAAAAACCACTAAACGTATTTTTTTCCTCTCTTCAATCCCTTTTTTAAATGAGGTCGGCCACATTCATGGGCATAGCCTCAATGGTCGTGTTGTAGTGCTGCTCAATGTCGCGCAGTACGCGCCAGTCCTCCTCGGTGACAAAGTTGATGGCCACGCCCTTACGTCCAAAGCGACCGCCGCGTCCGATTCTGGAACCGACAAAGTTGTATTTCAACGTTAATTTAGATTCAATAAGCGGAAAAAAACGAGCGACTATCATTCATTTGGAAAAATTAAAATACAGGAATATTAAATTACTACTCGAATTAAATTATCAGTGGTAACTTGACATAATCATTACATGAATGGCATATATTGAGATAAATTACAACAGTTAACAAGAAGCTTGGCAGCGAATGACACCTCGTTTACAACAGCAATTAGGAGACAACTAAAGTTAGATTACGGCCGTTAACCATCAAGTAATGTTGACTATTCAGCAACAACTTCTTATATCGCAATGTACCGTAACACATTAAGAGACGAATAGGAATAAATGACAAACAGTCAAGGAGAATCACTCGACAGGCAACATTAACCACAAAACATTAGATCGATCAAATTAAACTAAATATTACAATATAAGATAGAGAGATAAACACGCAAAAGGTAAACTGATTGATTAAGTTAACTGAAGAGTATTGGGAATCAATTCCTACAACTCGCCATTCACGCCTTGCCGCGCTACTCCATAACCCACTGCAATTACCTATTGTTAACTTTACCAATGTTTGTCATTCACACTATCCACAATGCATCGATAATTTCAAATCAATTATTTAATTATCTACTGATTCATACAAATGACCCTTCATTATTTACGCAATTAACTGTTTACTAGGTTTATTTCATTACATGATGTGATCAACAGTAATTATAAATTCAATAAATTATTTGCGTGACAAGATTAATTCACCCCGACTGAATTTAAAACCGATTCACTAGATTTTTCAGCTAAATAGCTTTTTGGCAGAACCCATAAATAAACAATAACCCGATCCATCTACTCCGGTATTCACGTTAACCATAAGCCATCCATAATATCAAATTGTTTTATATCGTTGATTTTTAAACGAGCTATTCTCAAATCACTAGTTTATAAAAATACAGTATAATTTGATGATATTTAATTATTTCATAATGAATTCTTTACATGTACATGTAGTTACCAATTTAATTAGACGTCTGACATGCTCCTCAATCAACATATTTGGATAAAATTAAAATTTAAAACTAATCAACTTGCTTCTGAAGTTATTCTGTTAGGAAAACTTGAAGATTTACGGTTGATGGAAATGCGATCAGGAGCCAGTGTTTCCTTTTACCTGTGAATGTAATTCTCACGGTGGTTCGGCAAGTCGTAATTGATGACGAGCGAAACCTGCTGGACGTCAATGCCGCGCGCCAGCAGGTCGGTGGTGATGAGGACGCGCGACGAGCCCGAGCGGAACTCGCGCATGATGACGTCGCGCTCCTTCTGCTCCATCTCGCCGTGCATGGCCGACACGGTGAAGTCGCGCTCGTGCATCTTCTCCGTCAGCCAGTCGACTTTCCTGCGCGTGTTGCAGAAGATGACCGCCTGCGTGATGCTCAGCGTGTCGTACAGGTCGCACAGCGTGTCCAGCTTCCACTCTTCGCGGTCCACCTGCATTCATTAAAAAACATGTATATGTTATTTTCGCTAATAGAAAATCTATCTATTATTCGTTGTTAAAATCACTTACTAAATTACCATAATTAAGTTATTACCAAATTAAATAAATAGAATAAATAATCAATTAATTTCTACGATCGCTTATTATTTAATTACAGCAAAATGAATTTTTTTTATAGATTTTCATCTTAATTATCGCCAGGTTTTAAAACCAGAGATATTGATGGTTATTAATGCTTAAATCACTCGTTATTATGATAGCTAATAAATCATCTGCAAAATAAAATTATTAATTATCTCTAAAATATTTAAACTATTTGATAATGACATCGAGAAATTTAAGTATTAAAAACAACAGGTGAAAGAGCCAATTACCTGAACGTAGAATTGTTTGATACCCTCGAGGGTAAGTTCCTCTTTCTTGACCAAAATGCGTATGGGGTTACGCATGAAGTGGGTGGTGACTTCCATGACATCACTGGGCATGGTGGCTGACAGCAGAATGACCTGCACCTCCGACGACAGGTTCTTGAAGACGTCGTAGATCTGGTCCTTGAAACCTCGGGAGAGCATCTCGTCGGCCTCGTCCAGGACGAAGATTTTTATGGTACTAGACTCTGCAAAATCACGTCATTTCCATTACTATCAGTTTAACTATTGTAGGAAGGTAAAAATATTATATTATATGATAGCTTACTCAATGCCCTCCTATTAATCATGTCATAGACTCGTCCGGGTGTGCCGACGACGACGTGGACGCCCTGCGACAGCTTCCGCAGGTCCTCCCGCACGTTAGTTCCTCCAATACAGGCGTGACACTGTGCCTCCATGTAATCACCTAAGGCAAGCGTGACCTTTTGAATCTGCTGCGCCAATTCACGCGTCGGTGCGAGGACCAGAGCCTGACACTCGGGAAGCTAACAAACCAAAACAACGAAACGTGAAATGACTCGAGCGGTAAAAAAAAAAGAAGACAGAACGATGCGACTTACCTCAGTGTCAATCTGCTGCAGGAGAGAGATGGCGAAAGTCGCAGTCTTGCCCGTCCCCGACTGAGCCTGGGCGATGACATCGTGGCCCATGATGCACGGAAGAATCGCGCGCTGCTGAATGGCCGATGGCCTTTCAAATCCGTAGGCGTAGATACCTCGTAACAGTTTCTCCTTCAGTTTCATGTCATCAAAGTTGTCGACAATCTGCAAAACGACAAGTATGTGTTACACGACAACCTGTCAAGCTGGTGAGAAATGACTACCTTATCCCAGTTGGATTCAATGACACCGTCGGGATCCATTCCCGCGGGTCCGTCATACCCTTCCGGCTTGTCTCCCCCCTCCCGTTCCTGGTCCTCGGTACCGTTCTTCGGACGGCTGCTCCAGCTATCATCTCTGCTATAATCGGACAAAGCAAAAACGCACTGATTAAGCCCGAATAAATTATTGCGAAACAGTCTTCATGACTAAATTGCCCCCGAAAACCCGGAACGGCCAAAATCCCAGAACTATTACAAGTAGCACAACTCTTAAACTTAAAGAATCTCTAGGTGGTTTCACCATGCTGACCTGAAACGCATGTGACAGAACAAGGATGAAACTGAAATTTGTTTTATCGAGTTTTCAAAACAGTAGATGCGAACTGGAGATTGTCATCAAGAAGAAAAGGTAGACATGTGAAAAATCAGCATCAATGGAACCCCTGGTAATAAACAAAGGACGGTAGATGTGAAGAAAATGAGCATTTTTTTACCTTGAATCTTTCGTTTGTGACATGTTGACTGTACGGCGCAACCGCGGTAAAGAGCCGCTCACTGGAAAAATGGCGGAAAATGGGATGCAGGGACATGTACGGGTAACTAACTAGCACTGTGCTAAATCCTTTAACACACCTGCTGTGACAGATATCACTTCTAAATTTTTTATGGAACTGATATTGGGATAACTACAAATTTAGAACTTCAAGTTGTATATTAGTATTATATAAAATTAAGCTATGCAATTAACTTTTATAGCAACTACTATAAACTAATACTTTAACTCAAACTGATAAATTAAAAAAGATAACAGTTGGTCATGGTGAACATACATATTGATATATTATATAGATATTATGATATATAGATAAGTGCCCAGTGAAAGCTACTTCTAAACTTAAGTCCGTATGCGAACTAGTCAGTGCAGAATGCAAAAAGAAAAAGCTATCCTTAAATGCAATCAAAACAGTTTTTATGATCTTTAGCCGTCGCAAATCCCATCTGCCAGCCCTATCACTGCACCTTGAGGGAACGGATATCTTACCTTCCCCCACCACTAGATATCTTGGTGTCATCATAGACTCCCAACTAAAATGGCGGGCACATATAAGCATGAAATTCTCTGCAGCCCAAAAGGTACTCTTCGTAATCCGTCGCTGTTGCAGCAAAACCTGGGGCTTGACTCGCACTCGCCTGATTTTACTATACCGAGTAGTTTTTATCCCCACCGTACTGTACTGTTGCTCTGTCTGGGCGTCCGCAGTCAAGTATAGGTGGTGTATTCGTAAGCTAAGGTCACTTCAACGTATTTTTACCAGATTTATCGTACAAGCTTTTAAAACAACGTCTACCAACTCACTTATAGCACTAAGTGGTTTACTTCCGCTCGACTTGGAAGTTTTACAGATAACAACAAAGCGATGGCTCTCACTAAGGGAACACGAATTCTCGGAGCCATCTTTTAGTGTCATACGCGATTTAACGGAGAACATAGATTACGGAGGGATGATTGAAAATTTTTACCCAAAATTAAGAATTATTCCGCCCTGGTCCTCGCATATTTTACCTAAGCCGGAACTTTCTGCACCCGAGAACATCGTCCCCCTCCTTCCTGAAAACAGTGACGAGGTAGTTGCCTTTACCGATGGATCGAAAATAAATGATAAAGCCGGATGTGCCATGATATTAACAACTAAGAGCGGAATCTTAAAGTCACAGGGCCTCTCCCTTCCACCCTACTGCACGGTCTTTCAAGCTGAAGGCTATGCTATTTTAACCGCACTGCAATCTGCTGCAAGTCTTAGCACTGATTTCAATGGCTTAACAATTTTCTGTGATTCAAAAGCAGCTCTGCAGTCCTGCTACTCATCAGTCTGCGTTTCAGAGACCTTTGCCCAGTGTCAGCGTCTTTTACTGGCATTCACTAAACCAGTTAGATTGCGGTGGATACCAGGGCACATGGGTCACCCCGGGAACGAGGCTGCAGACAAACTTGCAAAAGACAGCGCATTATCCTCGACTAACCAAGAAATCATACCACCGCCGCTGTCTTTTTATCTTTTGCAGCTTCGAAAAGTTCTCTGGAAACTTTGGGATGATGAGTGGCAGAAATGTAAGAGTAGTGCAGTAACTAGACTGTTTTTCCCCTCTGTTTTATCCACCCAAAGGTTAGTCCATGCAAACGTCCCATACCAGGTTGCCCAACTCATATCAGGCCATTGCTTTTTAAACTCGTACCTACATCGCTTTTAGCCAACGACATCGCCCAATTGCAACTGCGGTGCTACTTCCGAAACAACGGAACATTTCTTATTCTCATGTCCTTTATTCGAGCATTTACGCGAGGATTTTAAACACACTGTCTACGAGCTAAAACTGTCATGGCCGCCAACTTTACAAAACATACCTAAACACGCCGTACTCTGGAAAGCATTTTTATCCTATGTAAAGCAAACAGGCAGGCTAAGTTCAAAAACCTTTCAAATGCGCCTGACCTGAACTGTTCATTCCTTTTTAAAATACTTTACCCCTACTAAGGGTTCTTTTTAAAATCATGACTGATGACGGCAATACTCGATGTTCTTGTTTCGAGTACGCCGTCCTAAATAAAATGTAAAAAAAAATTACATAGATATTATATATATTTATATATATATTATATTATATGGTCTTTATGTGTATATTAGTATAGTTATATTGTAAAGATTAATAAATTTTAACTTCACAGACACGGACGTATATATATTACTAATTTGATATCTGTTTAGATTTCTATAGGAACTAGAAGCATCGCTCTTCCACAGCGAGAGTTTTAGCAGATCTATTTGACAATTTGAATTGTGTCACACCAGATACTTCGACAGTTGTTTTTGGCGCGCATTAGATAGCCGGTGCTCTCAAAATGGCGGCCCTGGGAGTCCGCGGGGATCTTCCATTTGTCAACCGTTCTCCTTTTGCCCTTGTTTATTGAAAAATAGACACGTGTTTAACCACTGCTAGCGTAAACCTCTTCCGGAGCAATAAACTGCTTATCTTTCAAACAAACAAAAAATACTTCTTTTTTACTCTAATCCAATAAATTGCAGCTTAAAACCTCTGAACTGCTTTAGTAAATAAACACATGACTGCTAACAAACCAGTGAAGTGAACTTCATAATAGTAAAATATAATATAATTCAATTATTACAAAACAGGATTTAGGTAAACAGCAGCTGTATCAAATACTGGTTTAGCAATTCTAAACATCCAGCTACTACTTGTTCACTGTGCAACCTATTACCAAACATCAACTCTGTGTTTTCAATACCTTTGTACTATTAATTTATTTTAATTTTAAGGTTTTTATTCAATAAAGTAAACAGGCAGCACATGGGGAGAGTTAGAAGTGTATTTGGTGAATTACATTTACGGCTACACTGCCGGTAAACTACCCAACGGAATGTATTCCTTGATCAAAGAAAAAGATACCATACGTAGATACCATGGTACAGTTATGCTCTAGTCGGATGAAGAACTTCTAGAACTTTATCGATATTGCCGTTCTTCACTTCCAACACCTGGGTGAGCCAGCCGCCTTCGTTGGTGAATCCCATGGCCAGCATTTGTTCCAAGGCTGACGCGATGACCGGATCTTGAATTACAAAATAAACAAGTCAAGATAGATTTTTATAATAATAATCTACCTTGATTAAATTGGTAATGTATAAGGAATCTCGGGAAAATAACATTTAACACGTAAGTCAAGTTTAGTTAAATCTAACATAATATTGCAATATTATACTATTATGATTAAAGTTCTAGATTATTTAACTGTTGATTAATATTACTTGGATGCAGAGGTTCCGGTGTTTCAGCCACCTTGAGCTCGGCAACCACTTTAGGCCGGGCTCCCAAACTGGACTGGTTTTCAGCAGCTTCGGCCAGTTGTTCTTTCACCACCGTCCAACCGTCGACATCAGTCACGGGAGACGCAGATCCGGCCGCAGCAGCTTCCAAAGAATCAACAGCGTTAGTCGTGTCCGGCTCTTTCTCGGCGAAAACTTCGGCAGTTTCATTCATCGGCGCACAGCTTCCCGGGGCCGTGGAGCTGGGTTCTTCGGCAGCTTCCTTTTCGTGATCCTTGTGTCCGTACAGGAGCAGCTGATCCACGCCTGTTGTAAAATATCAAAATGGTTATTAAATAGACTGCAGTTGACATCAATTTCTTTAAAAAACTAATATAATACTAATATAATACTATTACTAATAATGGCAATAGGAATAATAGTAATAAAGTAGTAACAATAATAATAATATTAAAACAACGGTAAGTTTACCGAAATGTTGCACCAGTTCAGTCATTGACTGTTCCATCATTCGTAAAACGTCTTCACTCAACAGTCCTACGAAAGGATTGTTCACAGCGGCAGCCGGTTTTGGGTTCTGTGTGGGACGGCCCCCCGCCTCGCCTTCCGAACCCTCATCACGTTTTCCGCAGCACGGTGAAGAGGATTGCTCCGGCTGACGGGGATGAGACGTCCGGCAGTGCTTGCGCCAGCCGCAACGGGGCTCAAACCTACCAAACCCTTGAGCGGCACGCATCACGGAGGTCACGAACGGGGGCTGCGTAATGCAACAAAAAGGTTTGATACTTTTAGGCGGGATATTAAAGTATTATAGCACTTAGTTTTTAACTAATTAAAATTCAGTTTCAAGGCTATTAAATTTATTGCTTAAAACTGAAATTATAATATTACCAAGCTCTCGGCCACTCGCAACATTGCGTGACCCGGGTGCTTCCCTGCAGACTCGCATCCCCCGCAGAGGTCAAAATCCGGGCACTGGAGACACTTGTAACGGAATCCCTTGATACCGCCGTCGCAACCATCGCATCGTACGCCTTGGTGGACGTAGCCTCCGGCCGCTTCATTCGTGGCGCGGGTATCGTTCAGCGTCTCAACAAAGACATGCAGAGTGCTGCTGGTCATCAACGCTGCCTGCAGTTCTTCGTTTGAGGAGAATGTCACTTTATCTCCTTCTTCGTCTGTTTCAGAACCAATAGTTAAGGATTATGCACAATAAGATATATATATATATAATGATATACCGATGTAATACAGCCTGACGTCTTTCCTCAAAAGCTGCGGGAAAATGGTGCGGACCTTTCCCTCCAGGTAGACGTAGTTCGTACAAACGTCCTTATCGACCAGGAATTTTCTTGTCTCCTGTTTCTCGTTCATCTTCATCAGGCTGCACTTGAAGAGTTGCTGCAACGCCATGGTGCTTAGCTTAGACTAACTGTTGAAGTTGTCAAGTTGAATATGCTTTGCTGACTGCTGTTCTGATGGAGTCGCCAGAGCTCCTTTTATACGTGCCGAGTGTTTCTGGAAAAAGATAGCAATGATGCAAACTGTCAGAAAGATGTTGCAACACACGCTGTCTGCTTACCAGTCAATTTGACCATGACTTGCAACGATGGTTCCTCCAGTACGTTCCCGAAAGAAATGGCGAGGTTCAAATTGTGCACCTTCATGTTTTGATGGTTGTGATGACTCATGTTTATGTTGCGTCAACGCCATCTACCGAAGACCAGTTAAAGTAACTTCAATAAACTATGCCTATATCCATCTGTCCATCTATCTAGTTATCTATATGTTTACCGATGCATCGATCTATATCTATCTATCCATCTATTCATCCATCTACATATCTATCTGTCTGTCTACCGACGTATGGATCGATCTGTCTATCTATCTTTCTGTCTGTCTATACTTTTTACCGATCGCTTTATCTTTCTGTCTAATATATCTTATCCATCTATGCGTCTGTCTATCTATTTACCCATCCATCTATCCATCCGTCTATATATCTATCTATCTGCCTACCACGCATGGAACTATCCATCTACTCATCTACATATCTACGACGCATGGAACTAACTACCCATACGTCTGTCGATATACCGATCTATCAGTCTATCTAACCATCCATCAATCCATCTCCTTCACCTAGTACTTTTAGATTGCGGTAGCTTAGGCCCAAGCAATACCACTGTTTATTCAATACCAAAATTACCATCTTGACATGGCCGTCACATCGTAGACATGGTTGTTATCAGAAATACCCCGTACTTTTTATCTAGTATAATATAATAATAATATCTAATAAAGATAATGCTTATTATCTAGGGGAAAAATACGAGTTGGGCGGTGAAGGATAAGTTTATTGTCTCATAGCTTCAATTGCCACAAAGGGGAGATATTTAGGAACGTGAAAGTTGTTTTTTTTATTTCAACAAATACGAAGGAAAGGGGCAGGACAGAGAATGAATAATAATAAAAACACACGGACACACACGAATAACAAAACGGGGTAAGTGGCAAACGAAAAACAACCAAGGAGCCTGCGATATTGTCTATCGTGGAATCACAAGACATCTAGTCGATAGGGATGTATGTTATATATTACGGGCACTGGAAGACCAAATCAATGAATTTCCACGGCCTAATAAAAAGGTAAGCAATAGGTGAAACAGAAAGTGAGAGAGAGAGAAAGAGAGAGATAGGACAACAGATCTGACACACCAGTAGTATAGGGCAGCTGCAAATATACCTGGTTAAGTTAAAAAGCCAGGCTCAATTTTTAACCTTCAGAACTTGATATAAGTATGGGAAACTTTAAGTGCACTAAAGCTTTAAACTTGAAATTCGTACCTAACTACAAAATTATACGACGACAGACAATAATAGGGGGAGGCGGGGCGGGGGCTCAGGTGATATCTACCAAAGTGTATCTATGACATCGTCAGCGAATCCGTAATTACGAGTTTTCCAGTACTTCTTGTTAAACTCCCATTTCTCTACTCCAGACTCGAGGTATTTCTCGAACCACTTGGCTTGGTGAATGATTCCTTGCGATTCCTTGGCCAGTCGACGCTCCCGCTGCGCCTGCTCCAGCTGGAGTTTAGTGGCTTCGGCGCCGGAGACGTTGCCTTCTTCGAGCAGCCGCTGGTCCGGACGGAGGCGACTGTCCGTAGGGGGAAGGATCCCCCTCAGTGACGGCTCAAGGTCGTTTAGCTCGATGGCGAAACGAGAGAACCCGTAGTAGAGTTCGTGGTCCTCGGGCAGGGCGCCCGGACGCCAGATGCAGCGGGCTAGAGGAGCCTGTCCGCAGTAAAGTCCTTCGCTCCATTTACCTGAGTAAAAAAAATAAAATAATAATAAAATAAAATAATAATAAAACATAAAATAATAAAATATAAAAACTAAAGAAAAATTTAAAGAAAAGAAACAAAAACAGTCGATAAATTCACAACCAAAGACACGGGAATATTTTCACTTCAATAATGTAATCTCCGAAGGTACGCGTCCACACAACAAACCACGACAATCTACTTACAAACCTATATGTAATAACTAACTTCAAAACAAGCCAAACAATACCGTAAAGGTGACGCACGACTTTTCCAGCTCCATCTGTGATTGTCCCGACCACTTCGTGCTTATTCGACGACCAATAGGAGGCCTTCAGAAAATTCAGCTTGCACTGTATTCCATTGGTTTTGTTGACTATCAGCAGCTCGCCGTACTGATCGACCCACCGCTGTCCGCCCAGCAGGTTATGCACGCACGTGGTTATCTTGTTCCAGCAATAGTGGTCTCCATGACGAGGCAGCATCACGTTCACATTTCCTATTTAAAAAAAAACAAACAAACAAAACAACAGAATTTATTATTATTCTACTTGATTAACACAATATAACACTTCAACGCCATCAACTATAGACAGTACTACTAATCTGGACAATACTGATCTAGCTCTTTACCCAGCGGTTGAAACTCCATTGATTTGCCCCAGAACTTGGTTTTGATGCGAATGTCTTGCCAAAAGGTAAAATTGGGCGAATCCGCGTGGCAAACACTCACCGGTGGATGATGGCTCACCTATTATTAACCAGGGAATTATAATGAATCTAACACCCAGTGATTTAGGAATGATGATGGCTCATCTATTAACACAGATTAATGTAAACATTTAAAACGAATATTGCGCAGTGATTTTCAAAAGAATAAGGAAGAAAAGGAAGCACAAGTGACGCATCCTGCATTGCGGCATCATGAGAGGCAAAAAAATGCGGCAATGCTCAATCTTCCCAGATTAAAAAAAAAAACACGGGGGAGGATGTGGGGAGAAAAAAAAAACAAGTCAAGGACAACACGCCATCAGGAGGGCGGAATCAAACTTGTACATTGATAAGGACTGCTGGCTTAACAAGAAAATTTTTAAATTTGAAAAAATAAAAATAAAACAGAAATAGCTGGGATAATATTGATCGCGGACCACGTTTTACCATGACAGATAGATAGATAGATAGACAGAAAGACACATAGTCAGACAGATAGATAGATAGATAGGATAGATAGATGGACAGAATGACAGACAGATAGATCGGTAGATAGAACGCTAGTTGGATAATAGACCGATAGATCATTAGTTAAATACTTGGACAGACGGATAGATAGACCGACAGTTCCATAAACAGAAAACAGAATATTAGACGGATAGTTAGGATAGACAGATAGATAGATGGAAAGAGAAATAAAATTATAGGTAGATAGGTAGATAGATAGACAGACAGACAGACAGTTAAATAGATCGTACCTGTTCAGCCACAAACCGGAATCCCTTATCCTCTCTAATGCACTCGTAGGTCTCGCCCAATAGCGGATTAAACGGCTTGCGTCCGGCTCGCACGTGCGACGACCCGTAAGCCGAGACGGCGAAGGCGGCTACAAGGACCATACGTTCGTACGGATCGTCAATTTCGGTAGCTTTATCCAGCAGCTCGCTGTACTCGAGCTCCTCGCACAAACGCTGCAGCATACCTACATCCATCCAACGTTGATTAATACCCAAAAACTTAACCGAATAACCACGTGATTACCTTAAACATTCAAACTGTAATAATATTCTATCACAAAATAATAACAGATTTAGTAATCGATGAGAATGATAACCAATTTTCTGAGAAACTATTATGGCATTAACAGGATTAGTCCAACAATTGATGATTACTTAGCGGTTCATTGAGAACGACGGGCATGGAGACTTTGGAGAGATCCTTGCCGATGTTGCGCTTCAGCAGGTTCCACAGACTTAGATCCTCCGAACTTGGCATGGGAGCTGGCAGTTTGGAGCGTCGACCGGTAGTGCATTTGATCAGCAACTCTTGATTCTCTGTGCAAGTTATGAATGAATGTTGGTTATTTAACACACATACTATCCTTGTTTGTTGATTTATTAAGTGTTAAGTTACGATCAATAAACTTTTTTTTTACAAGAAAACAACAACAATATGTTGGTATTTTACTATCAATGAAATGAACACGGTGGTTATGGAAATAAACAGTTAATGAGGTGAATATCGTACCGATATCAGGTTGAACTTCGTTTCCTGCTTCACTGGTTTCGCTAACACTTCCTTCCTCTTCGGCTTCCGCGTCGCCCTCTGCTTCCCCTGTAATATTTAGTTATCAGTTTAGTCTTGGTTTAGTTTACATAACATCAGTATAACAGTCTGACATGAATTGCCAATTTAAAGCTAATTTTAATACAAATACATTATCAATATACAGAATTACATATATTATATATTATAAATATACAATTACAAAATATCAATGTAATGTAACGTAAAGATATAATTAACTAGTACAAAAGTATTTTAATAATGCATCTTAACACATCAAATGTTTAATATTAACACCAATATCATAATGTTATTAACAAACATGACTTATAATAGCTAGAAAATGATTTGTGAACTTTGCTTTAACATTTCTTGACAAAAGTGCAAAAAGAGAATTTGCAATCCTGATAATTAATAAAAATTCCAAACCTATCTGTCTGCCTGCCTATCTATCTATATGTCAATTTGCCTATTTATCTCTGTGTCAATTTTACTGTCTATCTATCAATCCATCCCTATCTCTCCATCTCTTAATCTATGTATATATATCCACCCATCCATCTCATGCATCCATCACGTCTGTCTGTCTTTCTATCTACTTATCTCTCTCTCAATTTTTCAGTCTGTCTGTCTATCCATCCATCCATCCATCCATCCATCCATCTATCCACCCAACCATCCATCCATCCATCCGTCTATCTAAAAACCACACGAAAACAAGCATACCTTCGCTGGCGTCGGACGACGTGTCCGAGACGGCCTCGGCGCCATCGGTCAAATACTCTTTGGCATCGAAAAACTCGGACTGACTGACGCACGAACTACTATACGACAAGGACGGATGTCTGTTGCGATGAATAAAGTCATTCTCTAAGACTACGGCAGCATTGGGTGCCTCGACGACCAAATCAGTCTCGCCTCGGATCCTCTGCAGGCGGTTGCGCAGGTCGGCATTCTGCTGCAGGGCCGACTGCAATGCGCTCCTCAGCGAGGCCAACATCAGCGACGGATGACCCGAATTGGGAGCCCCGCTGCGGGACGACAGCGAGGCCGACTCTGCCGTCGCGTCTAGCAGCAGCTTCATCTTATCCCGCTCTTGGTTGAGGACAGCCACGGCCGAGGTCAGCCGGTTCACCACGTCCTGAGCCCCCTGGAAAAAATCGCCGCCAGTGTCCGTGTTGGGCGACGGTAAAAGCGAGGCGTCAGTCGTGGGATGCGGCGCTAGATCAGAGCTCGATACGCCGTTGCCCACAGTGGCTAACGAAGGGATGCTTCCGCCCAGTGGAGAATGCTTATCGCTGGTTATGTTCTGACCTGTAATGACATTTACTGAAAATGACACCCACTCATTATCATGAATCACATACGATCCAATTTAATAATGTTCTTTCGCTCGTTATGTTTTTACCTGAATTATAATTATAATTAGTTTAGTATCTATTTATTTCATTCAAACATTTAGGTTTAGACATTTACACAAGATCCAAGTGATACATCCAAAACAAGGGGGAGGGGGTGAACGTCAAACGTGCTAATTCATATGCATTTAGCTAATTAGATGTTTAATTTGCTACTGACTAGATAAGCATGTTTGACAGAAGAACTATGCTGTATGATTCATTCCCATCTATAAACAGGGACCAGGTATTGATTAAGTAGTTAATTATAACATTTACATGAAGTAATATTGCACAAAACCGGACTGCGTATGTATAGATAAATTTAAGGATGATAATGGGATTAGGGTGCTAGATTAGTAGCTAATTAGATATTAAATTTGCTAACTACTAATTAAGCAACGTTACCCGACTCGGACTCGGAAACCGAAGCGGAATTGCCGGCTTCCGATGCGCCGCTCGGCGGTTTGGTCTTCTTCCGACGAAGGACAAACTTTTTGCGGTCTTTCTTAACCACAGGCGAAGTTCCTTCGTGCTGCGACTGAAAAATACGATCATTAATTCTATTTTTTTACAGTTTAAATATTTTGCTAATGCACACGAATAATTATACAAAATTCACATATAATAAATTCTAACATAAAAATTAGCTTTTAAAGTCGTGTTCGAAAAATCAATAATAACGAATAACGAAAAAATAATTATGAAAACAGTAAATAAAGACGAACAATGACAGAAATATTTACAATACATGAAATGTTAAATTACGTGGGTATCGCTGAAAGCAATGCAGTTTTCCGCCGATTTCCTTAAAAGCGTTATCTTCTGCTGAACAGCCGCCAGTTCGCCCGAGAGCTGGTCCAAGGCAGCAGAACTCTCGTTGATGAGAGCAGCGGCCCGGGACGGTCTCAGGTTCCGCAGGAGCGAACCTTCGCGCGATACCGGCAACAGAGGTTCGCACGCGGCAAAACTGGATGAGACGAGAAGACCTCCAACTCCCGGGTCGTCGGACGTTGGTGAGAGGACGGGAGAGGTGAAATTCAGTAGATCGCCTTTTACAAAAAGACGATACAATTTTAAAAATTTATAATATCGCACTGTTAAATTTAGATATCGGCATGCGAGAAGGCAGAGGAAATAAATTAGCCGTTTTGACCAGAAGCAATCCCGTAACATTAGATACAGTATGCTATGTATATAATTATTAACAATGCTATTTTATAATGGGTAATAAAAGTAACACATTCCATAATGCATATAACACTGATTGTCCTTACTCTGTTCCCTGCCGTGCGATAGCTGGTGTTGCCTGTACTGCCTGTGTTCCTTCAGCGAGTCGAGCCAGCACGCAAAACTCTCTTGCGATTTAATCTGAAACGGACATTATTACAAGTTTGTTAAATGATTATAATTAATGACGGGAAAAGACTTGCAATACTTTGACATGATAAATGAAAACTTCAGCGTCAATGTCAATCCTCTGCCTGCGTCTCTTGGCCGAGATGACCGAGAGTCCCAGATCTACCGAACCGTGCGGTTTGCCGCGCGCAATGTCCACCGGTCGCTTGGCGTACATCAGGCTCCCCTTGTCAAGCACGAAGTACCGCTGAAACAGAACAAAACATTTACAAATCCCGAGTTGGAAGTCTGAGTTAGGATTACCTTGTGCCATCCTTTCAGTGGCCATTTACGTTTCTTCAGAAGGTAGCCTTCGAGTTTCGCAGGCACTTTATCAACCACTTCGTTCTCCTTCGTGTTAATAACCTCCCAGTCGGCTCCCCGCTGCCTCTGTTTACTGCTTTTCCCGGTCGCCAAGTCCTGAACGTTACTCTTGACTGGCGACTTCCCGTTATCCGAATTGTGATCGGCCGAGAGGCTGTTGGTTTCGGTACTGACGTCCGAATCGGATACTCCCCCGTGAGATTTACTCTTGTTCTTCAGCTTCGGGCTGCTGCGGGCCATCCTGTGTGAGAGAACCGAGCGCAGGCATTAAATGAAAAAAAACTGTCAAATCACGTCCCTCCCGTCAAACTCACCTTTCCAGAAATTCTTTATTGAGATTACTCGGCTCCGTGGCAATGTGACGAAGTGAGGTGGTCATTCCTGCACCGGGCAACTGGGGAAGTAACACGTAACTGTATCCCACTCGATATTAGCCATCATCATATAGCCTCAGTGCAGTGGGTACCCTGTTTACAATTCTTCAACCGTATGGCTATAATATGGAGCTTGATAATGAACCCTGAATTTTC
Organism: Leptestheria dahalacensis; assembly: GCA_022114935.1. Taxonomy (NCBI): domain Eukaryota; kingdom Metazoa; phylum Arthropoda; class Branchiopoda; order Diplostraca; family Leptestheriidae; genus Leptestheria; species Leptestheria dahalacensis. Next base: position 50,368 of record JAIQCU010000233.1, on the reverse strand, counting down.
TTGCTTTTAATTGTTTGTCCCAGATGTTGTGATACTGAAATGCAATTATTAAAACTTTCTATCCAAGTGCAGTCAGTTGCGGCAGGCGAGACGCAAAAGTTTTCTCTCACGTCCAAACAACTGACGTGACCTGCTTCTAAAGCCCGAGTTATATGGTTATATACGTGAAAACGAAATCAGCTGCTTCTTTCCGGGTATACGTCGAAACCAAAAGCTTGCTTATCCAAGTATCAAGGCCCGTCCGTTACATGGAAAAAACTGTCCCTTTGTTAACTATCGCCACCTAGCGGAGAATCTAACATCTGAAATAAAATAAAAATAACAATTAGGTAAATAACTAAAGAATAAACCAAATAAAAGAACTCAAAAAGGTACTGAATAAAAANGGTTATATACGTGAAAACGAAATCAGCTGCTTCTTTCCGGGTATACGTCGAAACCAAAAGCTTGCTTATCCAATTATCAAGGCCCGTCCGTTACATGGAAAAAACTGTCCCTTTGTTAACTATCGCCACCTAGCGGAGAATCTAACATCTGAAAAAAATAAAAATAACAATTAGGTAAATAACTAAAGAATAAACCAAATAAAAGAACTCAAAAAGGTACTGAATAAAAATTAACTTATTGAATGTAGAATAACAGCTGAACTAACTTACATGTTTGCGTTGATTATGTCAACTTGCCAAATTTTGCGCTGATAAATCCTAGCATCAGCTTATATCTTGCGAACAGTTGTATATCATGTCATAATAGCTAGTTCTTACAATAATTATGCTTTTATTAATTTAACCATTTCAAAAAATAGTTTGCTTGGATTATGTCATTATGGCTAGTTCTTACAATAACTATTTTTTATCCAGTTAACCAATTCAAAAATGTAAAAAGAACCTTGGTTAATAGCGCTACTGGCTTTAATTACTTTATGAAGGTGTAAATTATTAAATACTTACACAGCGTTTATATTTGAAATATTTTTTATCGTGGATATTTTCTGAACTGTCGTATTTTAAAATTTTTAATATTGCTATTTTGTAATTTAAATATTTAACTACTTCATTCTTATTGTTATTTTTAATGTAGAAATTTATTTATTTTAATTGTAGATGTTAAGGTTAATTTTTAATACAAATATTAGATTATCCTCTTGAGTAAGGATTCTAAATATTGCTAGATTCTGACACTAATGACGCGGTCGCTTTTCGCTGAAACAAGGGATGCGAACAGGCTTTGTGACTACAATCGACCAAGTCGAGTCAACTAGCTTTGATGACGTAGCCGCCACAGACGTAATTATGGTGGTAAATATATGAGCAATGCGCACCTCTGCACACATTGCGCATATAATCAGATAATCTCCATAACGGTTTTCCTTTCACACCGCACTGTATCTGCTATTGCTTTAAAGATTACGGAAATACCCATCTTAACACGAATGGAACAAAATACAGTATTCTTACTGTCATACATTATTATTTTAGTTAGTACATTACTCACTAAAGTATACAGATACCAGTTATATAACACGATAGTGAATGGTGAATCATTTACTGATAATAATAAAAATTACCATGTATTTCAAACTTTAGCTTAACTTCCGAGTCCAATAGTCCCTCGATTGTCCCATAACTTTGACGGGATTCGAACCTGGGGTCCCTGGGTCAGACGACAGGGTCACTATACTGCTGGACCATCCTGGCCCCACATACTAATTATATAATTAAGATAGATTATTGTAATGAATTCAAGTGACAGGGCAGGGTGACAAATTTGATTACAGTACCCAAAACATACAATCAAAACAAAATCTTTCCATGGGGGAAACAAATCAAGAACACACACTTATTGCATCAGCAGCACACACTCCCCATTCACCAGAAGCATCCTGGGATACGAAAAGCACATAAACTATTTGCACCATTAAGCAAATATTCGTAATTTCTTTTCATTATCTTTTTTAATTCAAAAATGCCCTATTCTATATCTATCGCGATTCAATTTTGATCCTTCCGCGGGGACAGCTTATAGCGGGCGACCAGCTTCGGCCAGTCGACAAACTCGGGCCCATTGTAGATTATCGTCCCCATGGTGGCTCCAAACACACAACCCCAGAAGAGAATGTACATCAAACCAGTGGTCGTATACTCTGATTTAAAAAAATACAATGATATTTCATCAATGACAAATAGCGTTAAACCCAAACAATTATTAATTTTAAATTCGTAATCGGCCATTAATAAATTAATTAGAAAAAAATTAATGACAGAATGTTGTAATTCATTGAGTAACATACCTGCGGGGAAAACGACGCTGTACGACCACATGGCCATCGCGAATAACGAGACTAACGGCAGCTATAGAACCGAAAACAAAATCAGTCTTTGGTTAATATTAGATAAAAACAGTGAGTCGCGTACCGCATTGAAGCGCACATCCCGCTGCCGTTTCAGGGGCGACGGCTCGGTCAGGCTCTCCGTTTCAATCACCGTGTAATTTCCGACAAACAAGTCAATCGCATCCTGCATCACAAACATTCAATTTACATTATTAAAATACGACAAAATAAACTCATGAGCAAATAAGAACAACTAGTGGACGCACCTGTCTAAAACCGTCTGCGAAGTTGTTCTTGTAGTACCGGACCGCAGAATTGATACCATCGCGCAGCACTCCTGCCTTAGTTCTCTTTCCAGTACGGGTGAAGTCAGTCTTCAGGGCTCCAGTGCCGGAGTACTGGATAGAAATCACGTCGGCGTGATCCGCCCAAATCTCCTTGAACATTCGCTCGAAGTGAGTCTGGTGTTCGACACGCTGACCCTCGTTGAGCAGGCCCAGTTTCTTTTCAAATCAAAAAGGGCATCAAATAATGTCATAAATTTACTTATAATAATGTACCATGTCCTTAAATACTTTTTCTTAAATTAATTCATTTCGTAATTTTTATGAATTCAGGTATGTCCAAAACTCTGATATAATTTTACTATCCGAAAAACAGTACACTATAATCATAATTGGAGTTAAAGCATTTAGACTGGATTTTCAAATATATCGGTTATAAATTCATCTATAAAAACAGACCATGTCTTAAAACTATCTACTTAGAATAATTAATTACATTCATTTAAGCTAAATCCTTTAACATAATAATTGTGTTAATTTTAGGCGGAGGTAATCCAAATTACATCCATTTTTAAAACTAGATTTTCAACAAATTCAGATAAAATATTAGTGCTATTAATAACCTAAATATCTATTTGAAGTAAATTTGCTTAAAATTAAATTAAACTCATTTAAGCCAGGCTTTCAAATTTAAAACAGTAGACGGATTCAAGCGCAGAACATACAACTAGGATTTCTTGAAGAACACGGCGCGCCAGTAGACTCTGGACGACATTGGTGCGGTCGAGGCAGTCGATGCAGTTGGTGCGGAAGGCGCCGTCCTGCTGCCTGGCCACACTGCCGTCCCTCAGCAGCATGAAGAAGCCAAACTCTTCCAGTTCCCCGCTGATGCGGTCCATGAGAACGCTCAACCGGTCCCAGCGCATCTTGCGGCACTCGTGATGGAAGTCGAAGGCCTCGTACTTGACAAAGGGACTCTTGAAAGCAGAAACCACGTTGGAAAACGCCCGCTCCAGGTCGCCCTCGGCTCCTTTCTGATCGATCTAGACCCAGCAATAACAAATCAGAGGAATTTAATCTAAAGTAGTTTTAATTATTGAAATTTCATGTTTTCATCTGAATTTCACCTATAAATATAAATTAAATCGTGTTATTTACTGACATGTATTTACATGTAATGGTGAGCACATTTATTTAGATCCAAAATAGGCCTCCCTTAATTTTCAGTACACGATGATAACTGGCTAGAACTTGACTAAAAGAGTTTACTGTCAGGTAAAATCTAAATATTGGCAAACGCCTGTACTAAATGTTTAAGTCTTTTCATATGAATTACAAAACGGGTGAGTACTTACTAAATTGATAATGACTTGTTTCCCATAATTCAAGACTTGAGTATCAAAATGTTTGGACAAGCCCTCGAGGTGGTTAGCGCCCACAGTTACCGACGGATTGGGCTTGTAACGGATATTGGGCAGTTGGGTCCAAAAAATGGGAATCGAACCTCTCGTCTGCGGTGAAGAAATTAACAGTAAATTTAGAAAGTACTATTTTGAAAAATATTGAGTTTCAAATTACTGAAATTACCTGAACAAAAGATGATTTGTCTCCTTGATATTCTATGATTTGTTCAGTCTCGACGAAATTGGCTACTTCACCCTCGGGATCGACACCGCGCATGAAGAAGCGAGTCCCCGCGCGGTAACAACATCTTCGGGAAATCAACGTATATACAAAGGGATTCCCATTCAAGCTGCAATTTCTAGACGTTACAACTGTGAAAATGAGGAAAATTCAAGTTTAGTTTCATTTCGTGTTAATGTTTAGTAATACAATTTTAATGCAGATGTTATATTGTTTTTTTTAATTACTGTAATAAGTAATATATACATGAATATTAAATGTATATATTAGTAATCACATAATATATAAATATCATTAAAATATTAATTAATTGTGATGAACTAAAGAGGTACAAATTATAAACCGCATATTACATCCATGAACTACGGGCAGTACAAATCTGGATAACTCGGGCTGACTAACGAAATCCCGGATGAGATGCCTGTTCCACACGAACCGTTCATCTGCTCTCTCGTATAAAGGCATCTGCAAGATTTTAATCAAGAATATACAGTTGTATTATCTTTAGTATATACTACTTATTAAGGTGATATATATTTCATTAAATGTAAATCAGAATCATCTATATAATACCTGTAGGAAATCGGGCATCGTGTTGTGAAGCCGCTGCAGTGTGTGACTCAAGTCGTACGAGTACGAGAAGTAGAAATACGGGGTATTCAAAACCTCTTGAATCATTTGGATGTACATTCGATTATCTGCAAGCTAAGTATTTAAAAACTGACTGTTAGTCGAAATCTCCATCACGCCGTGACATTTAAACATCAGTGATTGTAGGGCTGGTACGTACCTGTGCCTCATTCAGATGCAAAAGCGTTCTCGCATAAGAAATCATCTCCGTGGCTTCAATCTTCCAGATGTCCTGGCCGTTGACTTGACCGACTTTGGAGCGTCTTGTGATGACGATCAAGTACGGGCCCGCCAGCAGCTGGATGATCCCAATGATGCCATAGATAGACTTGCTGCTTGCGGCAGCTGGTATCTGCCCTTTATGAGCTGTAAAATAATGAAGTTATGATAACCGTACTAAAACGACAGGCAGAAGCTCGTTAACAGTACACTGAAGGCTGACTTCACGACTGACTCGATCTATGGCGAGGAGCTCCTGCGAACGACCGGCAGACTCTATGAGGAACTTCTCCAGGGTCACATGTCTGCAAAATTGGAGAACAAATAATTACTAACCAAATTTTCACCGACCAGGAAAACGATAAATCCTAAACCACCCCTTTTCTTTTAGCCCTCCCCACTTTAATTGGTCCCCAGTTATAATTACTGCCTCGAAGATTACATTAGATTGGATTAAATTTCAGGTAAAGTTAAATTAACGGTCAAATGTGATAAGTCCGAGTAACCTAGTTTGAAAAATAAAACTTACAAAATAAGTTCATCATAGACGTCCATCGCGGCAGCCATGTTACCTAAGCAGCGCTTTCTCGAATGACAGTTTTCACTTGCTGACAGCTAAGCCAAGTTTACAGTTTTGTAAAAGCCCGCTAGATGTCCTTGAATTCAGTTTGAATAAAACTTAAAAAAGGTTAAAAACCACTTAGAAATCGATCAAATTTACCTCACCGAATTAAATGTCTAGTCAGATAACCATAAAACGGTTATTAATCTTGTATATAGTAATATGATATTGATGTATTATCCCACTATATGTGTAATATTAGTTTAATAATAATTGATAGCATCATAATTAATTGTCATGTTTGAAACCCTGGAAGTTCGAGTTTTAAAGAGTATATCAGTATCAGCATACCTGGTTTACGTGTACGCATAATTTTTGTTCTGAAATAATAATGATAATAATAGTAACGGTATTAGGCAAGTATTAACTTAATTTATTATTGTGAGTTCCCTCATTGCGTTAAGCAAAGGCGTAGAATATCACACATTGTTTTGTTACTTTTTTTATCATACATATATTCACATTTCGAATTAATTATATTTTTGAATATTTAAATATCATAATAATAGATACCTGAAGTTCAGTCTGACAAATTAACACTAAATTACCAATTAATTTGAATCCCCGTCGAAATAAAATTGTGCCGATACAAAATAATCGCGGTTATACGATCACGGAAATGCGTTTTTATTACTTGAAAGGGGGGTAGGGGTGTGACAGATATATTTAGGTACGCCAAAGCATACGTGATGAAGCAGAGGTACACACACACGTGTTTTTTTCTTATTTGAACTGATAATATTATGCAAAAAAGAAAACACCTTACAAAATTTCAAAAAATGGGAGGGTTGTAGAGTCGGGGAAAAGATACGGTCAGAGCAACATAGAAAGAAAAAGGGGAGAAAAAAGTCCACTGAATTTCTTTTTTTAGCTCACTGAAAAAAGTTCCGGGTGCAGTTGAACGAGCTGCAAAGGCAAGATCCTTCACTCGCCTCCAGCACCTGCTGATCCTGCCATTGTGGGCGAAGTGGAAACATTTCCTAAACGTAGATGCTCCTTCACGATGGGATCTGTACAAGTCGTATTAAAAATTACTCCAATTATCTTAATCACTCTTAATTATTATACACCGGACAGTTAACAAGGAATTTAAGAGATGTTAAACACGGCTATAAATGGGTATCTGTCTACGGTTGACTCACAGAAATACGGATGTTCCATGGCTTCCCGAGCAGTCAGCCGCTCTTGATGGTCGTACCGGAGGAGTTTGTCGAGGAAGTCGAGCGCTTCTGGCGACACCAAATGCTGGTTCTCCGAGTGAACAAACCTCTCCCAGCGCTTGCGTGAATGCCTATTAACATAATGCTCTATGAATATATTTTTTCCTCAATGTCTGGATCAGATTCAGTTAGCCTACCGGCCAAGTATATCGTTGAATCGTGGGTCCAGTTCAATCTGATACTTGTCCAGGTACTCGAAAAGCTCTTCCGTGCCCAGGACCTTAGCTATGCGCACCAGTTGGTCATAGTTGTCGTGGCCGTGGAAAAAGGGCTCCTTGCGGAAAATCATCGAGGCCAGCATACAGCCCAGTGACCACATGTCGAGCGAATAGTCGTACATTTGATAGTCGACCAGCAGCTCTGGTCCTGCAATGAATTAATAAAAAAAGACATCAGTGGTGTATAACGTATCGGCACAGTTACCAAGCAGGTTACCTTTGAAGTAACGAGAGGCTACACGAACATTATACTCCTGCCCGGGATGGTAAAACTCAGCCAATCCCCAGTCGATGAGTCTCAACTTGCGGTTTTCATGATCTATCATGACATTGTGTGGCTTGACATCTCGGTGCATGATACCCATACTGTGACAGTAGTCGAGGCCCTTGAGCAGCTCGTAAAGGTAGTAGCGGATGTCGTAGTCGGTCAACGTCTGGTACAGCAGCTTGAAATCTGTGTTGTTGACATGCTCGAATATGAGGGCAGGGGTCCGCGACACCGGATCCTTGACGACCGCTTGAAGAGAGATGATATTCGTACCTCCCCGCAGGTTTTCCAGGATCTTTATTTCACGCTTGATCTTCTTCTTCTTCACCGGCTATTTTCACAAAAAACTTTGCTTTGAGAGACCTTACTTCAAGTAACACCTCATAACTGATGATTACCTTTAGAATCTTGACCACGCATTTCTCGTTTGAAACCACGTTGATGGCTTCGAAAACTTCACTATACTTGCCACGTCCTAATTTGCGCACTAGCTGATAGTCATCTTGTTCTCTGTACACAAAAAAAGTATGGGACGGTTAATGGTAGCATGAGGAGAGAAGTGTTTTTTTTGCAGGCTACCCCCATTCTATGGCGTGTGACTCGTAATCCCAGTACTCGCGGGGTCTGTGCAGGTTGACGTCGGCGTAAACACGAGCCTGACTGGCCAAAGGCATAGCAAGCGTGCAGTGATTCTGGGTGGCGGGTCGACACGATAACGGCACCTTCCTAAAGGCGCCTACAGAACAGAAACATATCAAAAGAGACAGCTGACAAACGCGAGTACACCTCCCTTTACTAACCTATTCGTCTAAGGTAACCATATAACACTTGGAGGAACTGTTTGATGACATATTTTAGGATACAAGACAGTATGATGTGAAACAAATTCTTCGATGTGGAAAAATATGTGCTAATGCATCGAGTACATCTGTCTTACCTGCAGCTAAAAATAGAAGCTTTCGAGTGGCAAGAATCTCCTTTGGCTTGTAAAGAAAAATAAACTGGAGTCAAGTGCAGATCAGGAAGAAAACCGATGGGTAACAGTCAGACAAGGCCCTTTCCACGCGGGGCGGGCGGAAAGAGCCACGAACAAGGCGGGACGCTCAGCCTGACCCTTTCACGCTGTCGCTTTAGACGGGTATTCCTTGTTGACCGTTAGATGGCGTTTACGTGTCTTACGTCGTTACGTGTCGGTCTCTCAAAAATAAAATACTCTCTTTCATATACGACACAGTTCGACGTATATAATACGTGCCATAATATAATATAATAATGAATAATAATATAAGGGTAATATAAGTATTAAGAACTGTAATATATACAATAGTATTTCATATTAAACCATTATACATTACATTTATTTATGTTAAGTTGGTGGTATAGATCAAGCGAAAAAGCTGCCACAGAGAGAGTACCTTGCAGACATGTCAATGTATAATCTCTTCGTTAATTCATGAAGAAATACATTTTTTAAAAAATTGGTAGTCTTAAATTTGTTAATTTCAGCTTTAATATTTGATTAATACGAAACTATTTCTGAATGGAAGAGTTAAATAATACGTGGGATTTGCTTGGATTACCTCTGGAAAAAAGAGCGACCGACATTCCAAAACCGGCGACCGAAGGTTTGCCGGAACGACATTATAACCGACAAGGAAGATGATGTTTCTTTTCCTATGGATGTGGAACACAGTCCTTTTCTTTAAATTGTATAGTTATATATTTAAACATTAAAGTTACAATTAATTTGCTAATTTTAGCATTGCTATTTGATTAATACTAAAATCGTTTTAAATGGATAAATGAAAAGTACAAGAGACTCTGATTTGACTCGGCTGACTTTCTTTGGGGAAAAGAACGCCCGGCATTTCAAACGCGACGTTCGAAAGTTTGCCGGAACGACGTTATAACCGACAAGGAAGATGGAGTCACTAGCCAAAGACTATGTCTTCATTTCTTCAACCAAAATCAGTTGCGATAACTTCGTTTTCTGCAAAACTTCTTTGACAAACTCAACATCACTGGAAAACATCTATGCGGAAACCCTTACGCTCTGCAATCAGTTGGTTTCTGAGCACGAGGTCCTGGTCACCCCGCACTGCTTAACTCGCGGCCAATTCGGTATTCTTGTCTTGAGAAAGAATTACGACACGCAGTTTCTTCACCTGCTGGACAAAATGAACGCTGCGGTAAACTCTTGCTTTTTTATTTAATTTAACATGATACAAACAATAACGTATCGTGCATTTGGTTTGTACCAGGTCCTGACTATGACAGAAGCGCAGCCGTTTCACATTGAAAGTTGTCTCCGTTTCGCTGTAACGCGCCGAATGGGAACCGACTGGACTTGTATTGGCCCCTGGATTGTCCACTGTCCAACCCTCAGTCAACTGGACGAAGAGAAAGTCCATGCCATTGAATTTAATCTAAGACTACAGGGTAGAATAACCAGTTTGAACCATTCTGTTTAACTCGTATATTTATGTAACTGAAAGATTATGTGGATTCCGAATACTATAGTCTACTCTTGTTGATAGTAACCAGCATCAGTTTAAACTAACCAGCATCGTCATATCAACAACTTATCAAGCGTTACTAGGCGACGGGAAAGATGCTTTCTTCGAGGTGGTTGCCAAAACCAGCAAAATGAAATTCCACTTGATTTCGCCGGAGGATATCAACCCAGACGAGGATCAACTGAATCTGCTAGATAACGATCCCGACTGGATAATTTCGTTCCAGGATGCATTCCAAGTTTACTGTTTCCCTCAGTAATTACCAGATATCGTTAACTCAGATTTTAGATTTTAACTTTGTTCACTTATGAAAAATTAGCCAACATTTAAAACCCAGATGATCCTAAAAACGACGTTATTTTTTTCTTGCAAGTTTCAACCAAGCGCAGGTGATCCAAATTTCGCGCAATGTTCCTCCGTGGTCGCCGCTGAAGACCTACGATGATTTCGTCACCTATTGGAAGGACTTGGTATTAATATTATCCTTTCTATAAGGCTGATGCATTATGACCGTTAGTTGCGAGAGCTGATCGATGGCGGATACTTCCAAATGCATACAAGTCCTATTACTTATTAACTTAACCGTTAAATGTATAGAATACATTATATGACATTCGGATTACTAATTGAAAACCTGATTTAAAACTAAATTTGTATGTGTGACAGTACTGCTATCAATTGCCATTAGTGGAGGACGGGCAAGTCTATTTCACAGTCAAGTTCTCACGCAACGGTGCCCAGTACGTGTATCCTTCGTGCTGTCTCTGCAGCCGCCCACCTACCATGTTTCGTGACGATGCAAATGAACCGCAAGCAGCGCTAAAACTCTTTTTACGGACTCTCACGGGTAACTCGTTAAAAAGTATACCGACGTACCTCTGCACATCATTTCACGCAAAACTCTTATCATCCTTATCATAAAGTTGTATTTTCATTCAAATTTTGGAGAAATATATTATATTTCCATGTTCAACATCTCTAGTTTGATTTTCACAGCCAACTTTGCTGCTTTCTTCAAAGATCTTCAAGTTCCGGACATAGTTCTCCACACGCCGGTTGCTTCCTTGGAAACAGCTTCGCAGCTTCCGTCCACGAAGAGAAACTTGTGCGAGGCTCCTAAGGCGGGAAAATCGAAAGTAGAATCCGCGTTAAAGAAGCGACGTTTGACCAGCGTTCCCATGCTGGACAAACTCGTCGAAGATCTGGACAAGGAACGGGCACGGTCGAAACCAACGGTATCTCAGCCGACCGTCTCGACGACACTCATTTCCCCATACTTCAACCAAGGTTGTTCAACAGAGAAAGTCAGCCACATTCCCAGTATTTTGCTGGCCCGGACTAAAGCTCCAGGAAAGAAACTAACGCTTCTGGACTGTCAGACAGCCAAGCAGAAGCAGCAGCAGCAGCACAAGTCAAAACCGTACGACAGCAGAGGAAAATCACGTTCTGCTGCAAGCGTCGAGAAAACCTTAAAAGACTTTTTTCCGGTCAAAAAGACAGTTAGCACGGCCAACAATGACCTTGTTCTTCTAGAGAAGGTATGATTACACATGAGGCTAGTCTCTAAGTGATTATATGAACTGAAACGGTGTTTTAGGAGAAAACAAACGAAATGACCGGGCAGCAGAAATACGATGTCGTCAACCTGGCTCTGCACGGTCAGCTCTCCAAGGTGCCCCTCGCTGTCCTGCAGAAATGGCTGAAGAAGGAGAACATTCCCTATTTCATCAAGGCCAAACGTGAGGAACTAATCCAGCTGATAACAAAGCACATTCGCGATAACTGAAACCACCGAAACAATAACGTACCTCGTTCGGAACACTTCAACACGCGCGATTTTGAGAATTATTAGAAGCGTTTTGAGTTACCTTTGTTTTCACTCGACACCCGCATATTTTGAAGAAAATACAGCAGCTTTTCAGTTGTAATTGTAACGTAATTTCATAAGAGCTGTTATCGGTTGTTAGTGGCCCTTTGTATGCCATTTCTACACGCTTCTAACCGAGTCGACATAAAGCCGTAAAACTGTAAAAAAAAGACTGCGCTGTATGTTTCAGTATAACATGGCTGATTAAATGTATGTTATGTTAGATATCCACGTTATATGACGTCTATATAAAACCATGTTAAACACTGTACTTTAATATCAAACATTAAAAACTGAACGAAGAAAGAAGATCGATATTATTTAGCGGGGTTTATTTTTCAACAATGGAAGATTACTCATTTGACAAGGTATGGCTGACATTTTACAGAAGAGAATTACGAACAAAAAAACTACATTTTATGTTTCCTACGGTATTCCTCCTGTCTTTTCCTCCACTGAACCCGATGCTGGCGTATCTTCTGCCGTAAAGCGTCACGCTGCCGGTTGAACCGTTCCTTGCGCTCGTGGTACATCACCTTGATTTCAGCTTTTGTGGGCACGGGCTTTATGTAACCCCACTGCATCAGGTATTTGATCGATACAGTTGTACCGCCCAGAGTGACAGCGTAACGGGCAGGGGTAGCGACTTTGTACATGGCGTAGGCAAGTGCAACATAGCCGGCGCTCGAGTTCCGCAGGGGGTTGATGAGCTTGTCGTTGACTCCTAGATACTCCAGCAGGGCGACGACATCAACTCCGCTGCATTGGAAAAATTATATGTTCTGATTCATTACCATAGATACAAGTTGATTTTACCTTTTAGCCGCGTAGTAAAAACTTCCGAACCAGGCAGCCGAGGTGACGAGATGAACGGGAATCAAAACATACCAGTAATCTTTATACATTTGCTTAAAGCGCTTGAATATTGAGGGTTTTGCGGCTTCTACCACCTTGTCTTCAGCGGTTTTCGTCGAGTCTTCTTTATTGTTGGCGGGATAAAGGCTACGGCTCGAAGTAGAGAAGGCGTTTGCGACAACAGGACTGCATGGCTTAAGCTGAATCTTATTGAGACCAATGTGGGAGCTGACAACAAACCGAGGCTGAAGTAGCTGCTTGTTAAATACACGGCCGCTGATACTTAACGCCGGCAAATCAGAGATGATCAGACCCCGAAACTGTAACAGGTTCCGACAGATGGACGACATTTTATGAGTATTACGTTACAACGCTAATATTCAAGTAATGCTGCTTTTTATCGCAGTCACTACAGGGGAAAATGTCTGGCTAGCTTGATATAGAAACGAAATAACAGCTATTTCAGCAAACGTGGGCGATTCTACTCAAAACATTGGTATCGTCTGCTTTGCCTGTTGTGTTACCGTACCAACAGTCACAGTGTATTGTGAATGTTGCGTCAGAAATTTAAGATATGTTGTGGAGCTGATTTCATAAGTAATTCAAGTTAACATTTACAAAAAAGTAGATGAATAGATAGGTAGATAGATAGATAGATAGATAGATAGATAGATAGATAGATAGATAGATAGATGGATGGATGGATAGATAGATAGACGAATAGATAGGTAAATCGATAGTTAGATAGGTAGGTAGGTAGGTAGACTGTTAGATAAACAGTTAGTTAAAAAAGTTATATAGTTACATTGAGTGTTAATAGTAACATTACGGATATATCATCCTACAATATTGCTAATTGTCGATCGATTTACAGAAACATTTTCTCTTTTCTGCGTGGTAAGTTTATTGATTTAATAATCGTAAAAAGTGTTTGTATAACAAAAATCCGTTGCAACGCCTTCGTTCCGTCATTCGTCAAACAGTCTACTGCTCTTGTTTTTAAGACAGTTTTTAGGCGTTGACTAGTACATTACCCTGTAAAATCGTAAAAAAATCCCTTGCAGAATCTCGCTATGCACTAAACTATGCTTCTTAGTTGTTATAATTAAAGACTATACTATAACTCTCAATTATCAGTTTCAATCCTGAGACTTCAGCAGCATTTCTGCGTGTAAAGAATGAGAAACAGACAAGCAGTTTTCCGGTTTTCCATCGGTACTGCAGTCTCGCTGAAAGAGATTAGGATATTGATTGAGGCAGCGACAGACACGCGATTCACACCAAGTAGTCCGCACTAGAACGAAGCCTTCAAAAACATAATTAATTAACCAGAGATATAATTATAATTACCATGTATTAGATTCAAAGTATAATCACAGCATGCATATGGATGCATAGGAAGATGATATTTAAATCCACCTGGGTGACGAACTGCTGTTATCATCACTGACAGGCCAGGTAGAATCAAATTACCTGATTACCCTATTTTAAAAACATTATGCTAATTAACGTAAAACACGAATTACTATATTAATTAGATTCTCTGAACTGTCAAATGTAAATTTGATATAAGTGAAATATAAATATAAATTGCTTATGTTGACGTATTAAGTTTCAGTAGTGCTGTCAGAGGTTGTGGTTTGCGGCATGTACCGGTACGTCAGTAGATCACGCCGTAGTCAGGACTAGATCGTTGAAGTGGAAGCACTGCTGCAAAGAAATATCCACCGCAGTGTGTGGTGTTGCAAGGGGTTTATTTAGTGTTTCCACTCTTCCTTTTCCTAACCATTTTCCAATATTTCATGTTTACTCGATCAACCAATGAATAGGGCGAATATTGCAAGTCATTTCTTATATTTTTTAAACTGCTATTCGTCTATGGTTATAGAGAATGTTCAGGTCAAAGAATATACGACAGGATGAAACTGTAATCAAGAAATTAAACTAATAGGAAAGGCATATATGTCAACCATTTAATGAAAAAAAATTGTTCCTAAAAAACAACAGCCAAGATCAAAATAGATAAAAGAACAGGAGAGCAGTTCGTTCTATAATTAATATTATCTTTATAAGAACCTGGCAAATCAGTGGGTGCATAGAATAGTATTCCAGGGGAGATAATATATTTCAGGATGAATTACACAGTCAAAGAATTCGACAATATAACGGGACGGATATAATCATACTTTAAGAACCTGATACATTTATTGGACGTATTGAATAGTACTCCATGATAATCAATATCATTCAGAATAGATTGCAAAATCAATGAATTAGATGACAAATTAGCACATAGATTCTAAGTTATTAAGAAAATTAGCAAAGAAATCATCAGAACGAAGTGGAAGCACTGCGCGGCCTCCCCTGGGTAAAGCGGCGCTCCTGGCGGAAAAAACACCGCAGACGCAGTGCTGACTGGATCGACGTCGGACAGGTTCACCGTTTCGCAGTCTCGAGAGAAGAAGCCCGCATTTGCAGGAA
Source organism: Leptestheria dahalacensis (assembly GCA_022114935.1). Classification (NCBI taxonomy): domain Eukaryota; kingdom Metazoa; phylum Arthropoda; class Branchiopoda; order Diplostraca; family Leptestheriidae; genus Leptestheria; species Leptestheria dahalacensis. Next base: position 35,212 of record JAIQCU010000233.1, on the reverse strand, counting down.
CAACAATGCCGCGCATCGATAACGATATCAAACTCGATTTCAAAGATGTCCTTCTGCGGCCCAAGAGGAGCACGCTCAAAAGTCGTGCCGAGGTAAATTATTCACAATTCGTCTTGACCAATCAGGACTGAATTTCTGAGATTCTGACTAACCTGTTTTACCGTCAAGTAAGAAGAAAAATAAGTCATATAGACTTACGCAGTCAAGACTGCCCTTCTCAAGAATCGAACGTGTGTAGCATAATCAATTTAACCGACTTCTTTTTTTTAATTTCCGAACTCGGCTGGTTAATATACGGCCAGACCACGTGACTGCTCTATCTGCTGCAATTTGTCGCGAAAAACTGTGCAAATGACCTTGCCTGGTTGGGGGGCTTTGACCTTTCGGTGATCTTGGCAGATATGTCGCCCTTGTTTACCAGGGGACGAATGCACACATTGTCGGGAAAAGGGTTTTCGAGGCTGTTAAGCTGAAGCATTGGAGAAGAAAAAAGCCCCAGGCATAACAAGGTCTTCTAAAATTAAAAGCACAACAAGCCTCGGTCGCCGTTACTCGCGTGGTGAACATAGTTGTTCGGGCGTGCAACAGGTGGCGCTACGAGCCGTTCCATTTAAGCAATTCAAAAAAGAATATCAACAGTAGGATAAGTTATTGAATGAAAGATACGAGACTGGTTAACATATCTTTAATATTAGTTTAAAATATAAACTTAAATAATTTAAATTGTTATAAGGTAAATGGCAAGGTTAATTTATCTTATTAGAAATGAAGGAAATGATAAACATTATTATTTCGATATATGTATATTTTTATTACAACTAAAAATTACTTTTAATTTATTTTCGTTCCCGCGCGAGACGAAGATAGTGATGTCTGGTAAATTTGGTTAACATGTTAAATAATAATTATGTTTGATTTTCTTTTGCGGCAAAAAAGGTGGACTTGTACCGCGAGATAAAATTCCGCAACTCGAAACAGACCTTCAATGGAATTCCAGTCATCGCCTCCAATATGGACACCGTTGGAACTTTTGAAATGGCCACGACTTTTGCCAAAGTAATCCCCTTACTTGTATATTTATCGCAAAGCTAAATATAATAAACATATTAATCACTAATGTAATAAAATAACCACATCGAAATGTATCATTATTTCATATAATAATAATAATAATAATAATATTGACCGTGTATTTTTACTTGACATTTTTTTCTTGACTTGACTTAACTTAACTTCCCGAGTCCGAGTCCCTTGATTGCCCCACCTTCGTAGGGAATCGAACCCGGGACTCCTCGGTCAAACGGCAGGGTCACTACCGCCGGGCCAACCTGGCCATATATTATTTCATATAATAAATAGTAAACTTAATATAAAGCCAGATAATTAAGTTCAATCGAATGCTTTTTATGGAAACAGCACGGCCTGTTCACGACGATCCACAAGCACTACACCATCGAGGAGTGGAACCAGTTCGCTGTCGAACACAAGGAAGCCCTCGGCTCAGTGGCAGTCTCGTCGGGGTCCAGTAAAGCGGATTTTGAGAAACTCAGCAAGATCCTCAATGATATTCCCGATATTCGCTACATTTGCTTGGACGTGGCCAACGGCTACTCGGAGCAGTTCGTCCAGTACGTGCGCAGTGTGCGGGAGGCTTTCCCGCAGCACGTCATCATGGTATATCGCTTAGCACGATCTAATTTTAATTCGTCTATTGTTCCATTAAATTAATTGGACTTGGTTATAATAAGAATATTCTGATTGGTTTTTTTATGTTTGTTTTTGATTATTTAATTAATTTTCCAAGGCTGGCAACGTTGTCACTGGAGAGATGGTGGAGGAACTGATCCTCTCTGGAGCGGACATCATCAAGGTTGGAATTGGACCGGGATCCGTTTGCACCACTCGCAAGAAGACTGGAGTCGGCTACCCGCAGATCAGCGCTGTCATCGAGTGTGCTGATGCCGCTCACGGACTTGGCGGGCACATCATTTCCGTAAAACACATTCCAACTGTGAACCTTAATTATAGACAAACTATACAAGTAATGAGTTAGAAACCCGTAACGATAATTATGCTGATATAGCCATCTGTTTTTTGTTAGCATTGTTATTTAATTTCAAATTAAAAATACCTGCATATTCTTATCAATGTATATTTGTTAGTTGCTAAGACAATTGACGTTAGGGTTAATTAGGTACCACAGGTATTGTTTAAGTTTTACGTGAATAATTGGTTGGGAATCTCATAATTATGGTTCGTTAATGAAAGCAATTAGCTGGTAACTCAGTCCTCGTTAGACAAATTAAAAACTAAAAAATAGCTATGCCTTCAGTTAAGCGGATTTTGTTTATTAGCAATTAAATCATCTCATTATTGGCTAATTACTATTTACTAATTTGGTTCATCTATTTTGTATAGTTATTTTTATTTATTAATGATAAGATAGTTATCATTTGTGTTAACTGAAAAAAACTCTTTAGGTTGATAACTGTAACTTGAGTGGATAATTATGTAAATGTTAATTATTCGACTCTGTTTAATTGACATATCCCGGTGGAATATATTTCAACCGGTAAGCTATTCACTTCTAGTAATTTTGACTAATTATATTTTATAAATTAATGACTTCAGGACGGCGGATGCACGTGCCCCGGAGACGTAGCTAAAGCCTTTGGCGCAGGAGCTGATTTCGTCATGCTCGGTGGAATGCTTGCCGGACACGACCAGTCTGGCGGAGAGACGACTCAGCGCGACGGCAAGAAGTATAAACTCTTCTATGGAATGTCTTCGGCTACGGCCATGAAGAAGCACGTTGGAGGCGTGTCCGAGTACAGGTGTGTATCAGTTAGCCAATCAGTACATATCGTTAACTATCCTGACAGTGAAATCTAAAACCTTAACGTACTGTTAAGCACTGTTTCTAAGTTTTTATGGTTAACTCCGATTACATATTACACGAATATTTCACCCCTTTTGTCGTAGGAATTCCTTGTATTTCATTATATATATTTTTAAATACAGTGCGATTATTATATCTGTTTTATATTCTAGTTCCCTTGCAAGTATGTCAATTAGCCATATTATATTGCATAACATCAGATATTATTATATTTCCGTATTGTATGATCTAATATTGCAGTTAACGGTTACTAGTGCCAATTATTGGGTGCATAATTATAAATTGAAATACTTTTCATTGTCAACACTTTATTTTTTTAATTTTTTGTAGTTATCCTAATTTTGATTGTATTAATGCAGGTTAGAACACCATTTTACTGGCTTTAAATGATATGCTAGCAGTATAACGTTCTAGGCTTATAACCACGGTATATCTCCATGACTATATTATAATTATTGCATACAGGGCCTCTGAGGGCAAGACCGTGGAAGTCCCGTACAGGGGAAACGTGGAGAGCACCATTCTCGACATCTTGGGAGGACTGCGTTCGGCTTGCACTTACACCGGGGCTGCCCGTCTGAAGGAGTTGCCGAAGCGGACCACGTTCATCAGGGTGACGCAGCAGACCAACGAGATCTTCAGCGCCTTCTCATCGGGAGATTAAAAGGCAAAGAGAGGGACAGCACGAAAACTGCGTCGGGTATTGCAATCTACGAGTGTCGTGTCTTCTGAACGCACGAAATAAACCAAGTTAGAAAGAGGAAGCATATGTTTATTATCAGTTTACGACAGTCGGGCCCGTTTTTCGGGTGGTGGTTTCCCTGCACTGGATTGGGGTTCCGTCTTGATCTCGGTCTTGACTTCTACTTTTCCGGCGTCTTCGTTAGACTTTGTTTCCACAGGTGGCTGATTGGGGACCACGGGCTGAACCACTTTGGGTGGGAACTTTCGTGTCAGTTCTGATAACAGGAGATCCACTCGCTGCCTCTGGAAACGGGAACTCGGCTCCTCGGAAAACTTGTCTTTCGCCTGCTTCTTCTTCCGCTTTTCTTCTTCCTTTTCTTTCGTTTCTCCGTCTTTGAAATCCCACCAGTAGCCTTTCGAAGGATGGTAGCCGAAGAAGGAAAAGGCCTCGTCAAATGCTCCCTGCAGGTGATTCACTGTTGAGAGCTGTTACGATAAGGGTGGCATGAATTTGTTATTGTTTTACATTGGGAATGGAATCTACCGCTCTAGAGTTGATAACGGATCCCAGGTCAGGTGCTTGATAGATGACGCCTGCGATGATGTAATAATCTGTGATTGGAGTAACTTGAGTTGGCGAATGCCTGTGCTGCTTCCGGATTACATAGAGGGGCTCCTGGACGTGCAGAAGAATATACTCTACTCCCGCCATGTTACTGCAAAAACACGTTTTTGAGCCATTAAACCTATTCGTGGATATTAGATTTGGTTACTTGAGCTGTTCCATGCTTAGCCGCTGCATTTTGACCATTTCATTGTTGCAGGTACGATCGTAGAATGGGTTGCTGCGTTCCATGAAGTAGTCCATGACGTTGCCAGGGTTCAAGACGCGGATCCAGGCAGAGTCATGCCAGGAGATGCCGAGTAGGTTCTCATTGGCTAGACAAATTTAAAAATCAGCGCGTATTTTATAATCAACGGGGTTTGAACTTCTAAAAGTGTATTTAGTTCAACAAGTCTAACATTTTCCCCGTGTTTCCCACGTCTTGAAAAGAGGTACACGTCTTACTCTCCAAATCTATTTATATACATAAGTTCTTATTCAGTTCACCTTTTTGTTCCGTCATTATAGAACGAAAACGGCAGAGACGATGAAACTTTGTTTACGAGAAATTCACCAACTCGATTCTGTCAACAAGGGCAAACCCGATTTGTTCAACACAATATTACAAATGCCAAAACTAGTGGTGTGGCCCTAACACGTCAAAATAACAACTTGAATAAACTACCTTATCTATTCATTCACTCACATTCATCCAGACATTCTTTGCATATTAATTCTGCATTGCTATAAAAGGGAAAAGCTGTAAATTAAACCTGTAACCAGTTATTAATGATTAAAACTCAATACATCTAAATTAACATGTAATAAGGTATAACTGCTAGAAGTGGCAACATGTTATTATACTCTAAGTTATGGACCAAACTGTTTAAAAAAATTGAAAAGTAAAACAAGAAAATATGAAAAGAATAAAAGTTTAATAAAAATTGATTTAGAAATTTCAGCAGACAAAATAGGATCGCTGTTTAGTGTCACCCCTTCAAAATTTCTCTCCACTCCAGCTTCCAAAACAAAGAGTGAACTTCAAGCGAAGTTTATGAGGGTCATGACCATAACCATTATAGCCATCAACACATTAAACTTAATTTGAAGTTGTCAATCGTTTAACCTAGAGTAACGTCTCCTTAGCTGCTGGTAATAAAACATAACATAAGGAGAATGGAGCTGGACGGAGTGAAAAACTCCACACTGGGAATGCTGGGACCTACTCTGTGGTTTGAATACTTGCTGAATCCCAGTTTGCTGGAGCAGAATCTATATGGATCCAACAGTATTAGACATCGTTTTTCTAATTAAAATAACCTCTGATAACATATTTTCAATTCAGGTAATCAGGCTGCTGATCTCATTGTCGAGTTTCTGCTGAATTCCATCGTCCCAAACACGAGCGAAAAGAACGAGAAGTTCGTAGACCTGGATGGTGACGAACAGAAAACCGTGGAGAAGAAATCCAAGAAAAGTCTGGCGTTAAAAATCCTTGCCCTGAAATGCGCTGCACATCTGAACTTTAATTTCCGCGAGTTTGAGAATAGGTGAGCGTCGAAACTTCCCTCGTGCCTTTATCCGTAAAATCCTATAACATATCTCTCTCTGAGCATTCGATAGTGTTTTACTTTGATATAGCCGCATTTATTAACCATTACTGTTAACTATTAAGTTGTTAGATATTACATTATTAATAATAGTGTTATATATTTTGACAAGGGTTCCTTTGCCGCTACAACAAACGCTCTTTTTGGATTTGATTCACTTTGCTTGCACTGGTAAGAGCGAAGTCAAAGAACACCTGAGTATGGACTACGAAGCTGCACACAGCCAGGAAATCTTCGCCTTGTCTACCTATCACCGATGGTTACTCTGGGCGCTGCGTTCCAGCCAAATCATAACCAAACCCAAACCGATACTGCATATCCCTATGTACGAGTCTTTTTTTCTGGATTTCCAACAATTCTCCTAAATGGGCCTTGTAACTTGTGATTCTGTCCTTTGATTCAGGCCGGGAGGTCAAGGTCCATCCTATGCTGCTCCTCAAGTCGTCGAGGGCCTACTCCGCACGCTGGAAGTCCAGGTGGAAGACTCGGTAAAAGTGCTGGAGAAGATACTGGAAGCCCGCAGGGATTCGTCGATGAGAATGCCCACCATCAATACTTTTGTCAGTCTGACGGAGCTCTCAAATGACGAGACGCAGGTTAATTATAAAACCAAACCTTAGATGGTTAATTGTAATGAAAACTTGAACATAATCATATAATTCGTACATTGTCTTAAAAATAATATAAATAATTGAAATTAAAATCTGACATTAATTCAATCATTAGAAATGGGATGAAGGCCACGAGATCAGTCTGGATGAGTTCCACCTTCAACTGCGATACGATTTGGCTGTCTGGTTTATGTTTACCAACAACTACAGCGTGGCCAAACATCATTTCACCCAAGTCGCCGCTCTCTACCATAAACTGGACGGGAAAACGTCGCACTTTTGCACCATAGAGCCGAAGAAACTGCGCGGCTTCCTATTGGCCTGCCGGGTTCCAGTCGTCGATCCCTTTATCAGCCTCAAGGACAGACTCTTCCAGGCCGTTGCCGATGATTACAGCGGGTTTCTCGACGTTCTCCAGGAGGATAACATCAAAAGAGAGATCCCGATTCACTACAGGGACTCGGCTGAACTGGACCTGATCGGTGCTGCCGCCTCCGGGAAGTTAACCGTGTCGAAAGATATGGTTTTCAAGGTGCAGACGCTGAACGCTATACGGAAAGTGGTCGACCATTTCTGCGTTTCGTCCAAATACAAAATTAAATTCGCCGATGAGGGACCCAGTGGCATTTCCTATCTTATCGCGGTATCCGATTTAAAGACTGCTTGATTGTGTTAAACAATTTAATAAGTATTTCCCTTAGAATTTGGAGCCACTGATAGAGCCAGGTAAACCGGAAGCTAATAGACGGATTAAAGAGTTTATTCTGGAGCTGATGGAAGGCAATGACGTGCTGAGGAAGGCGCTGGCCAACAGCAGACTTTGCGCGCTGTTTAAGGATGACGAGCTTGCTTCCGGAAGCAACTTCTTTCGACTTTCCGTTGTCGATTTCACTGCGCCGCTGGATTTCCCTAAAACTCGTAAGTAACTTAAGTAAACTCCTACTATTGTAACCATAGTGACTATTACTTCTAATAAAAAGCGTAAAATTGAGATATATATATATCTGTATCAATATCATAAATATCTACAAAATAAAATATAGGAACACAAATCAATTTGAAATTAATTTTGTAGTGTCACCGGACATTGAGTGCGGCGAGGCCATCCGGACGCTCATTGAATCTTACGCGGCACCTGAGATTCAGACTCTTCTGTTACGACTCGCTAACGCCATGCCCAACAGCACTTTATGGAACCTCTACTCCAAGGTATTCGAATAATTTTAATTAGCTCTAGCCATTTAATAATACATTAACTTTAAATGACAGATAACCTGTTATAACATATCGGCCTCTTTATTTATTATTAAGCCTGATATTAAGGACTATGTTTGTTTGTTTTTTTTCCTAGTGGGAAATTCCAATTCCATTGCAGAACGTCATCATGAACATCCCTGCAGGCAATTTACGGGACACCAGTTACATCTTGATAGCCAAAGCTAGAGAGCTACTTAACCTCAAGGTAAGTTAATTGTTTACTTTACATTATCTGGCAGTTTTATTTAAATTAGATTCGTATTAAATTGATTGTCGAATGGTTAACTGAAGGAGTACGCCAAAGCCATCGACCTGCACAAGTTCGTCGAAGCGGACGTCCGCAGTCGTTCCAGCCAGATTCCCAGCTTCAGTGCCGGCTACAAGGTGTCCAAGCTTATCGAGTGGGAAATCCTGCTCGTCGAGATCATTCAAGTGCTCAACGATTGGCCCAAATTCTCCAAATCTGGTAATTTACTGTTCAAGTCTATAAAAACTTGAGTTTTCACAATCAATTAGTACTGATTATATAGTCTAGTAGTATTATAGTATATTAGTATGTAGCAGTATAGTATATAGTATATAGCAGTTAATGTGGTATGATCTATTCATAGTGGAATGGAAAACGGTGATTTGGTTCTAGGACTAGTATTTTTTGTTAATTATTTCTTTTTTGGTTTTACAAAAGCTGAAATCATCGACGGACTTTCCAGCAAATGTCGCAGTTGCCTGGGTGCTCTCAGCCGAGGAGAGACCATTCTACCGCGCTCGGAGGTGGTCGAACACTGTTCTGCTTTACTACTGGCAGCAGCCGACTGGGAATTTCTGCTCGGATTGGACATTCACTGGAACGTCAGCGTCGACTTGGCGTCGAAACTTGCAGCCGTTTGCTACGACATCCATCACAACAGGGAGCGACCCAATAGAAAGTTATCGCGCACCTTGTGGGACCTGGTGACCCCTGCGTTTGGACCGGGATCCTCGGGTAAAAAAATTGTTTCAAAATGTCACGAAATTTGTGGAATAAAGTGTGACAATCTGATGATATTATAATGACGTTATAGTGATATATTATGTGAATTTATGATTCTATTGTTATTACAAGGATTACAAGGGGTCAAGCGAAGTGCTACGGGCGCCCAATCTACCCAGGGATTGAGAGAATCACCCGTTGTCGTCTTACCCGTGAGCCGGACGCTCTTGTCCAAGTTCTGCGACTTGCTGTGTGACCCGCTCTGTCTCAACGTGATGATGTCCATGCTCGCGCGGCTGCACAACATAGTCCAGGACGAGTCCAACCTGGAGATCAATGTCGATTTGCTTCACTTGTGGCCGGCCGTGCTGAGCGGGGCCAACAACTTTCACCTGAACACGGTCCGAGAAACTCTGCACGCGCTCCTCGAACGCGCCCTCGGAATGTTTCCGTCAAACACCAGCTGGTTTAAGATGCAGGTATCATTTTTATTAAATTATTACAGGAAAAAAGGTCTGTCGCTTTAATTTGATCGTTTGGATTAAGTCTGTAATTCTCAGGACTACGTAGTAAGTTTCAGTAGGTCAACATAACGTTTGTTAACATACTGATCAACTGCTATTCCGGACAGTAGTAATAAATCTTTACAGTTTAAATTGTAAGTAATCCGCTCGCGTCGGTCTGACACTCGCATGGACATGGACACCATTGAGAAACTGACGTTTTGTCTAATATTTTGGAAGCGAAATAAACTATGAAGATGTAATATTATAAATATTACATGAGCATATAATTAAAATCGTAAAAGGTAACTTACAATGTAAAAACGGCATAAGCAAATCCATACTTACCTATTATTAATATCCGTTCAAAGTAGCTGGTAAAGAAAAATAATAGTGGAACATAACGGGAAAACACGTCTGTGATTGTTTTGTTCTCTCTTAATCAGCTGAATCCATGCGGCGTTAAATGAAGGTTTTTATTTCCGCAACAGGGAGACTTGTATTTCGCCCAAGGATTGCACTCGTCTGCTATGAGTTCGTACGTAGCCGCGGCTGCTGAATCGAGCAACTATTTTAGCCAGTTTATCCCCAAGCAGGTGCTTGATGACTCGACCGTAAGGAGAATGATACGGTGCTGCCAGTTGAATCAGTCTTTCACTCAGGTATGAAACTATGCAACTCTGTACCAGTAAAACTGTGAGATGAGTTATTACGTCGACTGTATTATTACTTCATTAGTACGCACCTGAAACTTATAATGTAATTTCCAAGTTGGGTTAGCACTGTGGTTTAAGTATGCTGACGTTTGTGGCTTAATTTACTTTGCAGGCGGCGATTCTGTGCCAGTTTCTCGACGACGTCGACTACCCCACGGCATTCCGCTGCATTCAGGAGCGTAACTGCAACGACGCCATGGACGCCCTTTACCCATGCATCTTCGACATCACTCTCCTCGAGTATGTCATCCAGATACACCACAAGAGGGGAGAATTTCAACGTAAAACGCAAGCGGTATATTACAATATTCTGCCATTTTGCGAATTTTAACTCTATAAAGAGTTTGTCTTGCTTCTGTGCAGATGAAAGTCATGGGGACGCTGGAATTGAACGCCAGCAACAACGAGGAAATCCAGCGGGAAGCCGTCAGCTCGAGAAAGGCGCAGTTCTTCCGCATGCTCGCCAAACAGTATCTATAATAACACAGCTTTGCAAAGCCCATCATGAATCATTACAAAAATAAAACACGCGTACAAAGTTGACATATTTTTACGAACGCGGTGCGACATTTCACCATCAGATGGCGTGCAAGGACGTCAAAAATTTCAAATAAACCGACGTAAGACGTTGTTGTGTTAGGGATTTTTGAATTGAAGCTGTTCATTCATGCAGCCCGAGTGCGTGAAAAAAAAATAAATTATTTAAAAAAGGAAAGTCGCTGGTTGGAGTTAACAAGAACCTGCACAGTGCACACAGCGACGAGAAATTACACGGAAAAAAGAACGCGCGGCGTGTGTTCACCCAACTGCGCCATAACCATTCGAAATGTCTTGCCGCCTCGTTTTTCCATAAAAAATATAAAAACCTAATTATTGCAATACGTAAATGCCCTTAAAGAAAGGAAGGTAAAAGAAGAGAGAGAGAGAAAAAAGCGCACAAAAGCCAGGAATTGATGGAAATTGTGAACACGACCCCAATAGCATGGCGAGGGGCAATTAATAATTCGTCTTGTGGCCTTGACTTTCGCATCAGATCAAAGAGAGGGGCGCACACGAAAAGAGGCGGGGGGAGAGACACGAGAAGATCTACGAGATTAAAAATCACGTTTGACACTGTTCGTATTATAATACGCTTACCCACTGTTAAGCAAATTCAGTAATACTTAACAATGAAAGAGATACAGAGATGTGGACCGAAACGTTTATTCCAGAATGCTGAAAAGTGATTGATTTTTCGAGTAAAAAAGACCAGCGGTTGATGAGTTTACTCCCACTCTACTCGCTTTCAACAACGTGCTCTGATTAATTCATTTCTGTGAATAAACTTCACATTTCTGAAACTGGCGCGGAAATGCAAATTCAAAGTTAAATAGCAGCCAAAAGTGCAAAATTTAATTTCAATTGAACTTGGGTGTAGAAACGGGAAAGGTCAGAGAGCGATTGGTTTTCAAGTGAAAAGCCAGCGGTTGGTAGGTTAGTACTTCCACTATTTGGTTCCGGTTAACATGATCTGATTTCGCATCGTTTCATTCACTTTTCTCACTAAACTTGACAAATTCATTCAAAGATAGTACATGGAAACGTAATAGTAGCGCGAACAGTGTAAACTTTAATTCAAATAAAGTTTTATGCAGAAACGGAAAAGGTCGAGTAAAAAGCTGTAATAGTGGAAGTACTGTACCGTCCCCCCTCGGACCTAAGTCCCTCAGCTTCTTTGGTTGGGGATATTTGGCCGGAGGCCCCCTCCTTTATTTCGCCCTTTCTTTTTTCTTGCTCTTTACGCTCCGCCCACTTCCTCCCAGCCACCCAATCAGCGTACGGAACTCTCCTCCCCAGTGCTTCCACTTGTGCAGGGAAGTCCCTTTTTCAAAAAACCAAGGGAAAATGGGTTCCCAGATGGGAAAGTTAATGGAATTAACAGGATAATTGACTTTGGTACAAGTCAGCATAAATTGATCCTTGATCTGAAATTTTTGTATATCCGGTTTAATATTTCTCGTGTAGCGTTGTAATAAGAGTCTGTCCAGGAAAGAGGATTGTTGTCATGGGGAAAAAGGGGAAATAGCGTAACTTTTCATAAAGACGGGAGGGGAAAAAAAGGAAAATCAGAGTCTTTGTCGTAGGGAAAATTTGGAAAGTTGAAAACGTGGAAGCACTGCCTCTTGCGCCGAGAGATTCTTTCTGCCGGGCTGAATGTCGACTTACTTGAGCAGGCTCGGTGCATTGGGAATGAGCGCGCTCGGTGCTGGCTTCGAGTCGATCTGAGCAAGCGCACTTGACTGTCGCCGCGTGCGTGCAAAGCGCCTCTCCTGTTCAGTTGGTGCTCGTCACTGCGCGATAGAGACCCTCATGTGGTTAGTGTGAGCCGTGTTTGTTTGTGCCAATCTGGGACCATGTGAGAAATTGGAAACCCAGCGCGTGTGTCTTACCCTCGGACTCGTAGAGACTGAGAACTCTTTGGGCAATCGGCAGAAAAAGAGATAAGAGAATCAACACTGAACAACATTTACATTTGAATTTATCCAACGGAACCGAAACAGAAGAAGGTTTGTAACATTTCTTAATTCATCCTCAGCTTCTGTGTGTGTAAATTTATTGTAGTTGGGTTGGTGGGTTGGAGCAAACAGTTATCTTCGGTCCAGAACCAAAAATTGCAAGTTTTCGGGGTCAACTGTTGAGCATGTTCATGTTCTTTGGAATTTCGTTAAGAATTGTATTTTGGTTGTGTGTTTGTGAGAAAGGAAGAGAGGCTTGTTTGTTCAAGCAGCTGTGCTCTCTGGTGTAGTTCAACCGGGGGCTTTAGTTTTAAGCGAACCGGGCAAATATTTAGAAGAGCGCGCAGGTGATGAAAGAGATCGACGTATACAAACGTTGTTTGCACGAAAGACAGTTTACGGGTACAGGACTCTCTCTCTCTCTCTTACAAACAACTTTCCAAGGTTAAAGTCATTTTTCTCTTTTGCCCGAGTCGACGAAAATATTGCCGCCTTTAAAATTCAGTTCGTTCATTCATGCTTTAAAAAATAATATTAATCATGAATGAATGAATGGAAATTCGAGTAGTCTTTGTGAATCGCGCGTTTTTTATCTGAGCAACTAGTAGTGGGTAGATTTATTCTATCTGTTAGAAAGGGTGTCAGAGATCAAACAAGTGGATTTGTTTAAAGTAAACATATTTAAGGTCTGGCGAAATCGGCTTCCAGCACACAGGAGATTATCACCAAGCATTCCCTCTTTCCCTTTGCTTCACACCGGCCTGTGACCTTTGACCTTGGGGCTAAATTGACGAGAAGAGTGCGTATCCTCGGGCAATAAATGTCTCGTTTTTCGTTTCCTTACTTTTCCCCCTCGTTTTCACCCCCTGTTCGAGAAATCGTCTTCCTTCACCCCCGCCGGTTTGCCAATTTTTTGCGGCTAGTTTCTCTGTTTTTGTCCGTGTGCTAATTACCTGGATTTTGTGCCTTGCAGCAGCAGCAGCAGCAGCAGGGCAGACACGGACAAGAGATGGAGTACAGCAACGGGACTGCAGATTCATACCGGTATCAGACGCCGTACGAGAACTGCTATCCACCCGCTGTAGCACACGATGCCTTCCAGGTAGGTCAGGCTTCCGTCAGCCGGCGGTTTCATCCGTACGGCGGCAGTAGCGACCCGCATCCGGATTCCGGGTCGGTAGCGGCTCCCTTCGGTAGTTACCCGTCCGCCGCGCACCACTGCGACCAGTGTGGCGCGGTTTTCGACTCCGTCCACCAGCTGTCGGATCACGTGCAGGCGCACCATTATGGAGTCTTTCCGGACAACCCATTCGCTACCCAGCCGGTTAAATCGGAAGGTACCAACGAGACGGCAGAGATCCTCGACCTGGATTCGCACAAAGTACATGTTTACCAGCCGCCCGGCGGAGGGCCAGCTCCATCTCCGGCCCATCCGCCGGTAGTCTCCACTCCTCCATATACTCCGGTCGGACAAACTCCTCCCCTAGGACTTTCCAATCCACCGGTATCTATGAGCTGGATGGCTCCTAATCCGCAGCCGGTTCATGCGGTAGCTCCGCCGCCAGTCCCGCACGACCCGTACCGGCCATCCCTCGGAGGTAATCCCTACCCCGGGTATGATTTGCTTCCGCCCGGCCACAACGGAGCCGTTCACATGAAGCCGGTAGCGCAACCGCAGAGCGCCTGGAAGCCTTCAAACCCGCCCGGTAGCGGCCCCGGGGGAGGTGGAGGAGGAGGCGGTGGCCCCGGCGGAGGGTCCGAAGTCCGTCGGCCGAAAACGTACAATTGCGAGGCGTGTAACAAGTGGTTCACTTCGAGCGGTCACCTGAAGCGACATTACAATACCACGCTGCATAAGAACGCCATTAAAGCCAGTAACGGTACCGCTGGTGCTACCGAACAGGGTAGGAGATCCGCTACCCCTTCCAGCAAATCCCTATCCAGTCCTCCGGATTCGGAAGAACCGAGTCTGGAGCGCAAGCCTGAAGAGACGCACGTACAGCAGCCGGTATCGACGTCTTCCCCGGATACCACCGATACCTACCGACCGCCTCCGCAAGTGCTAGCTCAGCAGCTGGGGAACCCGTACCCTCAGCAGCTGCAACAGCAACAGCAGCAGCACTACCCCGTCCAGGGGCATGGAGTGCAGCAGGTTGATCTATACCGTCTTCCGTACCAGCCCCCGGCGCCCTACTACTCCCAACCGGGACTGCCGCCCCGACCTTTAGCTGCTCCCATGGGCGGAGTCAACTCGTTTGGCGGGCAGTACTTACCCCCGCAGCATGGCGGCTACCCTCCCAACTCGATGATGTATCCCCCAAACCTGGTTGCCCCGCCCCCGAGTAGCACCGTCACTGTGCCGGGGGCGGGGCTTACAGCCTCGTTGTTCATCCACAGCAGCAGCAACAATAACAACAACAACAATGTGGAGGACCGGAAAGACGATTTCGACTCGGTGAAACTGGAGGGATCGGACGCTAGCAGCCCCAGTGAGGGATCGGTGGACAACAGCGACGACTTGGAGAACGACGGTAGCGACAGCGAATTGCGGAAGAAGAACCTGCCGCCAGAGTCGCCGACCAGCGCCACGGGTAACTTCAAATGCAACCAGTGTCACAAGGAATTCAACCGGGTGTGCTACCTGACCCAACACAACAACACGTTCCACAAGGGAGACAAGCCTTTCAAGTGCCACATGTGCGGCAAGCGGTTCCAGAACGCTGAGCTGTTCTCGCAGCACCAGCAGAAACACGCCGGTGACAAACCGTACAAGTGCGCCCTCTGTCCCAAGCAGTTCAACCACAAGACGGACCTGCGGCGCCACATGTGCCTTCACACGGGACAGAAACCCTTCATGTGTCAAGTGTGCAACAAGGGATTCATCCGCAAGGACCACATGGTCAAACACGTACTCACGCACACCAGGCGCAACTCGGCGCACAATAACAACAACAACAGCAACGCACCCATGCCTTCGTCCTAACCTATTTCCGCTAGAATCATTTGCCTCCTAACACAAAGAATCCTGAAATCCCTTGAAAAAGGATCGACTCTTTTTATTTTCAATCAAATCCCGTTTTAAGGACCTTTTTTTACAAATTATTGGTAATTGATATGTGTAGTTCAAAAAAAAGGTTGTGCCATAACTGAACCTTATCTAACGGTAATTCATTTCCGTTTTTTTAAACATCTTTTGTTTAAACTAGGACCTTCTACCTCAAGATCCTGACGCGGGATTTTATGATCTGAAAGTGTTAATGCGTGTGCGTCTGCGTTGCCATTCGTGTGTGTGATATACAAAACGGCATTCCAAGAGTTCATTTCTCAGCTCTTTTCCCCGCCCGATTTTGAATGATTTTTTGTAATTTTTATAAATTTTTTTCTCGAGGAAAAGAAATCATTGCGAGGAGTTTTTGATCCTGATCTCCGTCGCCGGTGTCGCGCTTATTTTTTTAATATTCAAGTTCAACTGTCACGTGGCTCTCTTGTTCCGTTTTCGTTTTCGGGGAAAACATGAATGAAACCGACTTGATGATAATGAGATAATTATTACAAATTTATTGGAAAGACATGTACCGACTGTTCTACCTCAAAAAAGAGTATTTTTTTTAAAAAGGAAACTTAAATTTGTGAAGAATTTTTCGAACAGAATATCGAGTTAAAAGTCTCTAATTGTTGATTTTGATTCAGAAAAAAAATAATAAAGTCAGGGAAACATGTGCGGGTCCTTTTTATCATTGCGTTTGGGAATTATTTAATTTAATTAATTAATTATATTTTTTAAATGCGAAAACTCCCCTCTGGAAAACAAAGAAACGACAAAAAAAGACTGATAATGAACTACCTCTGACGTTATATATGATGTCCCTTTTGAAATTTTAATTACGTTTCTCGTAATGAATTTGCAGCGCGGTTATCTTTGTATTCTTTTTATTGCCTTTCGCTCTGTCTCTTTGAGGTTAATAATGTGCTTATTGTTCCAAGTTCCTTGTTTATTTCCCGTTCATAATAATTAATTTAAGTTTTAATGCTATTTTTTACATTATTTTTTATTCGTTATTGTCGAGTATTACATTCCATTTGTTGTTGGTTTTTCCTATCCCCTATTCTTGTGCGAGTGCGTGTGTGTGTGTGTGTGTGTGTGTGTGTGTGAGATGACCCTTGATTCATTGATTTTGTTGCGCCCCTGTGTGTTGGCAGACCTCCGCTCAGACGCACAATACGCGTCGCTGGATTGTTTTTTAATGAAATAAATCTACATATTTTGAGTGAGTTTGACTGTAACATTATTGCAGGACATTGTCGCCAAAATGTAACTTTTATCCGCTGAATCATTACACATTTTTTGAAGTAAAAAGATGTTCAGTTGAATTACTATAAGAGGTGTTTATTCGGGGTTGAAGAGTTGAGTGTAAAAAGGATGTACTTAAGCCGAGAACTTAGATTTGTTTCCCCTGACCATCGGTATCTATCTACCCTGACTATCTGTCCATTTATCTGTCTATCTATCTATCTGTGTATCCGACTGTCCATCGATGTATCTATTTGTCTATCTATCCGTCTGTCTATTTATCCATCTGTCTATTTATCCATCTGTTTGTCTATCCGTCCAATATCCTTCCATTTATCTATCTGTCTAACAATCCATCTTTCAATCTATCCTTCTGACTATCCATCCATTTATCTATATGCTTATCTATCTGTATACATCCATTTATCTGTCTGTCTATCTATCTAGCTACCTAGCTAGCTATCCATCTATTTGTCTATCTATCTAACTATCCATCCATTTATCTGTTTGTTCATCTATATATCCATCTACTTGTCTATTTATTTATATCTGTCTATCTTTCTATCTATCCATCTAACTATCTGTCCATTTATCTATCTGTTAATCTATGTATATGCATCCGTTTATCTATCCATCTGTCTAGCTAGCTAGCTAGCTAGCTGTCCATCCATCTGTCTTAACTATCCATCCATTTATCCATCTATTTTCCTATATCTCTATCCACTATCTAGCTAGCGAGCTATCCATCTATCTGTCTATCTATCTAACCGTCCATCCATTTATCTGTTTGTCCATCTATCTATCCATCAGTTTGCTTATTTATCTCTATCTATCTATCTATCTGTCTAACTATCCATCCATGTATATTTCTATCGATCTATATTTATTAGTGCGAGGGACAAATGAAACATAGTTTGGTCCGATTTGAACTCGAACTGAAAAATACGACTTTACCATTCACTAACTGTGATTGTTGCGGGATTGTCGTACAAATTCGTCAAAACCTGATTAAAATTAAGTTGTTTGTCTATGTCGTTTTGTTTATATAAGAAAGCATTGCCAGTTAATCGTGGTCGTTAAATGGATAGGACATAGGGGACGATAGGTAGATCAAAAGGTATAGGTGAATGGCTAGATAGAGAGCTAGGTAGATAGACAAACATATGGATAAGCACCTACATACGCAGGTTAGAAGACTACATTTAAGTGGATAGTATACGCAGCTAGAAAACCGATAGATAAGTAGATTACAGATAGATCGGTAGAATAGACGGTGGATAGTTCGTTACATAAATAGATAGATAGACAGGCATGGAATGGTAGATGATAGACAAATATATAGATAGGTAGATAGATAGATAGATAGATAGACATATAGATGGATAAATAGATAGGCAGTGCTATGAGTTAATTACTTACAGTATTTATTGCGCTATCATCACAAAAATTAAATAAACTCAGTTAAATTAACTAGTTAACTTCAGTTTTTCCCGATATAGGTAAAAGCATTACCAAAGTTGCTCGGTTTTCTGTTCTCCAACAAGAAGGTTATTGATTCTCACCGATAGTAGTCAATCACTCCAGAGTTAACTATCCATCCATCTATCCATCTATATATCTATCCATCTTTTCTTCTTCTTCTTTTTTCGAGCCTCTCTTTCGTTTTTCTCTTTGCTGAATTTACAACAAATGAGCCGCCAGGAGAAAGAGAGAGAAATCCAGTCACAAAGCGCCCCAGAGTTGGAAATCGCTTTTTCGGCATCTTTTATGACCTTTCGGGATAGTTTCAGCCCCGGAGAAGGTGGTGCTGGAGGTGAGGAGGGGGAGGAGAAGGCGGTGGGGGGAGGGATGAAAACCTGGAAATAAGAAAACTGCTCCAACTTTAGTGAGACGGGGGTTGAAAAGAAAGGGTAGTTGTAGTTGGAAGGTTAATGACCAATTTTGATTTAAAAAAAACGACCAATTTCAACATCATGAGTACTAGACGATTACTAGGAGTAACCGTTACCGTAGAGCGGGTCTCAATTACTCTGCTGAAATAGGGTTTTTACAAAGCGAGTTTGTTTTTGTGAGTGTACTGGGATTACTAAGTATCCGCTGCTGTCATGCGAGCTTCATTCATTTGGTTCGGTATGAATACTCGGGATATCAGTATGGTATCATGAGTACTATGTGATTAGTAGGGGTAACCGTTCCTATTTGAATTCGGTATGAGTTCTTTTGTTATCAGAATTCCTCGAGCTAAATTTATATGTCATGAGTATTACACGATTACCTAAAGTAACCGGTGCTGTAAATCAAACTTGATTCGGTTCTGTTTTAAGTACTCATTGTGATTATCAGTACGGTATCATGAGTACTATATGATTACTAGGAGTAACCGTTACTGTAGACGGATTTTCATTCAATGGGGGTCAACTATCAAGAGTATTATAAAATACTAAAAGATATCTAATTATTGTGATGCAAACTTGATTTGGTTTAGTGTTATCAGCATCAATGGCATCAATAGAGTATCATGAGTACTATATGATTACTGAGAGTAACCGTTGCTGTAGAGCGAATCTGAATCCTGTGTCTATATCCCTTGTAACCAATTATTTATGTTAATATTATTATACATATTATAGAGTCACTGCAAGTCCGGTTACTGTAATGCGCAGCTTGATTCGGTTTGGTATGAGTACTCGGTACAGCACCATGAGTATTATCCGATTACTGTTAGTAACCGTTAGTACACTTTCGAATCTGATTTCTGTAGTTGTTTCTCTTGTTTGAATTTCGCGTCTGAGTTGTAATAGCAAATACCATACGATTAACAGAGTAACCGTTAACGTAATGCGAAGTAATCAAAGAATCATGCACCCGTTTGTCACAATACAAAAACTATTCGACTAGACAGGTAACCGTTACTGTACTGCGCATTCGAATTTGAATTTGAATTCAGCACATTCGGAGTAGTTTGATTTCTGCACCACCATGATTACTATTCGATTACCAGAGTAACCGTTATCCTACTGCGAATGCGATATCGTTACATAGTAGAGGTATTGAAAGGTTCGAATCGTTAACGAGAACTGATCGATTACTAGAGGTAACCGTTTATCTTTGCAGATTGGGGTTTGAATAAAAGCTCGATGACCATTGGCCGTTTAACCCCGACCAATGGCCCGCGGGCTCTGAATACGTACGGAATTTGTAAGAAGAAAATTTGGTGAAAAAGAGGAGAAGAAAACTCAAAGAGAAAACAAGTGACAAACGCGGACGGGAATGTTGCTTTTTGGGAAAAAGAAAGCCCAGCGGGGTTTTCTTTCCTCTTCTTTCCATTTCTCTTTTATCTCTTTTAGGGACAGGTTCGCAACTTTTTTGTTGCAACCCAAAGGTCACACCATTGACTCGACCTCTTGAATCATTACTTTAACAGATTAGAATGAAATCAAATAACATCCCGCCCTTAAAATTAAATTTTGAAAATTTTGAAAAGGAAAAAGGGACCAAACTGTAATCGAGTTTGAAAATTACGAAAATGAAGGAAAAGGGAGATTTAGAAAAAAAAAAAGTTGGCGCTGTAAACTAAGTTAATGGGATCCTCTTCATCAAGGTTGATGCAATTATAATTTTTACTTGGGTCATAATTCATCAGGAAAAACGCGTGTGACTTGCAACAACGTTTTATGGAAGGCGACTATTTACATAAAATATTCAACTTTTGGGGGGAATAACATTCGACCCAACTCAACATGTTTCTCGCGGGGAACAAGGAATACCAGGGATTGTTTTAACAATCGCCTTCTTATACAAGAAACTTTGGCGGGGATATAAGAATATTGGCTATTGATTTATTTTTTAAAAACAAGGAATCCGTAAATTAGTTTCGGATCGCCAAGGCAATGGGATCCTCGTCTTTATGAATAGTTTTCGCTTATTTCCCGCCTTTTTATTTTGCCGTTTTTATTTGGATATTGATTTAAGAGAATATAAGTATTTCTGCGTCCGAAAAGCAATGGGATTTGTAGTCGTTGGTGCGTGTTATCAATACAGCTCATTGTTGGGCCCGGGTGAAGGGGAGAATTTATAATTGGTACTCTGCCAAGAAATATATATCCTATAAACATTCCTGTATTCTTCTTCTGTGTCCATATCAAACCACTTTTGACACCTTCAGTCTTTCAAGTCATCAGTTTATTTTTTATGTAATCTGTTCAGGTATTTGAAAAGGAAATGCCTGCTTCACTCCCACAAGTTGAAGTTAGGAAACCGTTTCTAAATCTGTTTCATGTATACAATATTTTTCTCTAGAATTCCCAAACCTTAATTAAATTAACTGAATTAAAATATAAACTGATGCCAGCGTTTCATCTTCCGCTGTACGTTGGAAAATTTATGAAACATGAAATGACGCCATCTAGCGGGCAGTTATGTAACTAAGGACACAGAATCTGAAAACGGAGAGAAGGATATTCTGTGTACACAGCCGTTCGAATTCAAATATTTATTATTGGTTAATTTAAAATATCGCGATCAAGTTAATGCATACGCCGAGATGTATTCGCAGATTTTCACACATAACGCGTACGTTAGGCGTCCTCTTAACAGCGCTGGTATTTAACGAATACCTAATTTACTATGTCGTCCAATTACAGGTAATAATACCATAGTATTTTCCCCCGAAATTCTCTTGCAAGGAAAAGTTGATATCATCGATAAACTTATTAAATTACTAGGATTGTATTAATTAAAGGAACCCATACTGTATTATTCTTTCACAGTGCAAATGGCCAACGTTGGTGGACGACAGTCGAGGTAATGGACCGCTGAAGGCTATGTTTGTCGCCGACACACATCTGCTTGGACCGTTCCGCGGACATTGGTTTGATAAACTACGTCGGTAGGATCTGTCAGACAGTTTCTCATTAACGTCTCTTAGTCGTTTAGAACAGTAGATAGAAATTAAGTTTTGGTTGTGTTTTTCCAGGGAGTGGCAGATGCATCGAGCTTACTCGACGGCAGTCTTTTTAACACCTCCCGATGTGGTTTTCTTTCTGGGTAGGATACACATCTCTGGTCGCTCAACGGTAGTTAAGTCTCGGATTATCTTACTAGGGGACATCTTTGACGAAGGGCAGTGGGTTGACGATGTCCAGTTCGGCGAGTACGTCGACCGTTTCCGCAGACTCTTCCCGCCTAGCGAAGAATGTCAGCAGCAGATTGTTCTCGGGAACCACGATATTGGCTTTCATTACGTGTAAGATTGTAAACTCGTTAATATTCCGTCGAAAACCTGTTCTGTGTTTGACAGTAATTCGTACATCTTGTAAAGTAGCATTAACTATAATATTACTATTAGAATTTTCTAAAATTACTGCTACTGTCTGTTTTATTATTATTATTATTATTTTCCAGGACGAACTCAAACTTAGTCAAACGCTTTGACAAGGCTTTCAGCAGGGCATCAACCGAGCTGACGACGTTGCGGAACGTCTCGTTTGTACTGGTCAACAGCATCGCGATGGAGGACGATGGCTGCCACTTGTGTGAAGCCACAAAGAAGAAATTGAACCTCATTTCTCGTAACAAGACAACAGTTATATTGTTAATATCTTAAGCTCCATATTCATTTAAGCTTACGTTTCAAAGTTTCAGTTACACGTCTTTTGAATAAACCCGTGTTTACTTTCTTAAATAATATATTGATCGCATAGGGCAGCTGAAAGACAAAAACCACCGACCAGTTCTTCTCCAGGTATAAGAAATAATTCCCCAGTATATACGTTACAATGTTTTATTCTGTGTTACAAAATATAGCATTTCCCGTTGTACCGCGAGTCGGACGGCTCGTGCGATGGTGAAGACGCCGCACCGGAAAATGAGAAATACAATCCTTTCAGACCCAAATGGGACTGCTTATCCGAATCTTCAAGTCAGTGGGTAATTATCCTTCGCTTTTTTATAGTTTAAGGGATTCTTAATGTATTGATTGAATAATCCACAAGTTGGTGAACGGTGTCCATGTTAACTTTATTAATATTTCCAATGTAGAATGTATTGATGTGTTTAATAATAGATTAACATATTTTTATAATTTAATGATAAGGATAATAAATTCCGATTAAACATAGATTATGGTCAACGTTTAATTTTAGCGCCACTTAAATTTAACCTAAAAATTGTAAGATCTATTGAAACGACTTCCTTTTTTACCATCTAGCTGCTGGAGAAAATTAAACCCAGGCTTGTCCTATCCGGCCACACCCATCATGGATGTGTTTACAAGCACGGAGACATTGCCGAGTATTCCGTGCCGTCTTTCAGCTGGAGAAACCGGAATAATCCGAGCTATCTGCTGGTAACTTACATGTTTTTGGTCATTTCAGTCATTGAAAATGTAGGTTGAATCACATTGAACGCTAATTTTGTCATAGGTATTATGTTATATTTAAGTTTTATATTTTATTTCAGTAACAGTTTTTACCATCTCCTAATTATAATTAGAAGTCATAATTGTCTATCTGTCTATCTGTTTATCTGTTTATTTATCTACTCATCTACCTATCTATTCATTTATCCATCCGTGAATGTTTGATCAATTGTGGATTTTTCCTTCTGTCTGTCTAATAATCTGCTTATTTATATACCTACCTATCGATGTACTTACCTATATCTGTCTTCCTACCTATCTGTTCATTTATCTATTTATGTATCAATCGTCTATCTATTTTTCTACCTGTCTATCTATCTATCTATCTACCTCGGTATCTATCTATTTATCTATCGATCTATCTAAACAGCCTATTTATTTATATGCCTATCTATCGATGTACTTGTGTATACGTACCGATCTAACTATCAATGTTTTTTGTCTATCTATCTATCTATTTGTGTGCTTGTCTATCTGTTGTCAATGTATTTATATATCTACCTATCGATGTACTTATCTATATCTGTCTTCCCACTTATCTGTCTATTTATTATCTATTTATCTATTTATCCATCTAGCTGTCTGTCTATCTATCTGCCTATCTATGTGTCTCTCTATCTCACTCTCTCTCTCTATCTATCTCCCTATCTGTCCATATATGTCTGGCCGTCTGTCTATGTGGTTTGCAAGTTTTCCTTTTTTTCCGTTAGTGAAACTATAATTTTCCCACCATTTGTCATCTAACGTTCCTCATCTTTATTTTTCATTTTTTTTATAAACAGGTTCAATTCACCGAAGACGAGTTTGCCATAAACAAGTGCTTCATTCCGCAGGAATCGTCTGTGTTTCTCATTTACCAAATAGCCGGCTTGTTTTCTATAATATCCTTCCTCTGGCCATATCGCACTGTCTTTTATTGGGAGAGAAACAGATGGAAAACCAGTTGAAGGCATATCCCGTCCGCTTTTATAGAGTAAACTGTAAACTTTTATTACCAGGCACAAATATAATAAAAAAATCGGAGAACCCGAAAGATACAAGACCAAGAACCAATTCCCGAAAACAGGCTTGCTCTTTTTTTATTATTTTTAATTGCGTCTCACAACAATTTAGGGACCCGTTGTATCTACTTTTTACGACCCGTTGTAAACAGGTTAATTTTTTTAGTTTTTTTCCCCTTAGGGTTACTAGTCTTTTTTATTTTGAAATTTGTTTTCCTAGATGGGCCTGCTTTACTGGAAATTCGACAGATAACGTGGGACCAATCAAATCGTCGAAATTTTCACGCCGACGAATTAGAGACCAACGGGTATCGTCGACAAGTACCTCGGCAGCGCGCCCTCGCATGTTGTAGTTGGACGACATGGCAATCCCGTAAGCGCCGGCGTCCAGAACGGCTAGATATTCACCGGCCTCCGCCCGGTGGAGAGTCCGGTCTTTGGCCAGGAAGTCGCCCGATTCGCAGATGGGGCCTACCACGTTGTATTCGACGCTTTCCTAAATTTAATCAACAGATTCAGTCTTTCCGATTGGTAATAGTTTTAGCTAGCCAAATCGACATAGTTTAGTTATTACTTATTATTACTAATTTAACTATCACTAAGTTAAGTTTAGTATGTAAGTAATATAAGTGTGTAAGTAATTATTATTTAACCCTCAATAGTTTAACTATTTCAGCCCAGATAAGTGCCATATTAAATGCACCGCTTTATTATTTAACCATTTTGAATTACCATTTCTATTGGCGTTAAAAAATTCGAGATTCTATGAAAATCTGTCCAACTCAGATGACTCACAGTGATTCAATGACTCACGGTAACCATGACATACATTATCTTAAGGGACTCATAACGAGTAATATGTCGTTTTAACGAGGTTTTCGCGCTCTTTTTGAATACCTGTGGCTCATTTTTATTTTAGGGAGTTGACAAAAAAATGACCTCGAGCCGGCTATTACGCGCCTTGCGTAATAATGACCCAGTGACAACATTTTGTTCCTCTGCCTTCACGAGTGGGCCAAGTTACAATTGTTCAAGTCAGTTATAACTTAATAGTAATTTTAGCTTCAGTTGAATTTCTAGATTGAAAGATTATCTATGAGTATCTATGTTACATAGTACCTATATAGATACTTGTTCACAGAGGCATTAACCCGTATTATTTTGTGACAGTATAAATACCAGCATAGACGATTTGCTCAGTGCGTCTCAAGTATGACAAATTTACAATGCTATTGCATATTATTGTAAAATATCAGTTTGATCTTTAACGAATTGTGAATTTACTTTAATTCAAAAAACCAAAATATTACAAATAAGATAACTGTTATCCAGTTATTAAACAAGTACTTGTTGTTTTTTTTCTAACCAGGAAAGAGAAGATAGTTTACTCGGTCCTGGTGAACGGCAAGCGGGACAATACAGTGATGGGCTCCGTAGAGGCTGGGCCTTAGTAGATCGTTCATGGCCGCGTCGACGACGAGGTACTTTTTCTCACCGGAACCGCAGCTCTTGACGCCGAGCACCTCCGTGATTAACATTCCTTGCATCACAGGTAATAGATTAATAATAGATGTAAATTAATTTGTAATAATTTAATATAATTTAATACATATTACATGTATAAATTGTATAAATGACATTAATGAAGGAGGTAAAAGGATACAAGGAAATTAGTTATCAATGAAACATATCACAGAACTGTAAAATAATCCTAAAGATATTTGTAAAATTATTAATTAATACAGAAAAAAAAACAACCGATTGAGTTACCTGCTGAACCAATTATAGATCTTCCCGGTTCGACGAGGATCTTGATTCCGTCCGGAAGGTGTCCAGCCACTGCCTGGAAGAGATCAGCGGGTTTAGGAATCGGCGTACGTGCGGGATCTCCATCGTGGAAGTAATCGATGGCTAAACCACCGCCCAAGTCGATGACTCGGATTGGATGGCCTTGCTCCTTCATCTAAACCAAAGCACAATTTACTGCAGTTGCAATTAACTTTAAAATTTGGGTATTAAACTGAAAAATAAGAAAAAACACGTTATAAACTTTTAATTTCTTGAACAGTTTACGTCGTTGCAAAATTCAAAGTTGTATTTGTTTCTGTCGTA
Source organism: Leptestheria dahalacensis (assembly GCA_022114935.1). Taxonomy (NCBI): domain Eukaryota; kingdom Metazoa; phylum Arthropoda; class Branchiopoda; order Diplostraca; family Leptestheriidae; genus Leptestheria; species Leptestheria dahalacensis. The sequence continues at coordinate 9,041 of JAIQCU010000233.1, read as the reverse complement.
TAGTAATTAAAGCCAATTATAATTTTAGATTTTAAGGTTAATTGTCTCCATTGCTTAACACCATGGAGACATATTGTTCACTTTTTTCCACTCCATGTTTTTTTCTTTTTCTTTTTTTTTTCCCCCGTTTTTCTCCCCACCGTTTTTCCAAATTCCCTATCTGTTTCTATGTTAAATCGTTGTCCTATCTCTTAACATGGGACCCAAACAAGTCCGGGCAGGACCGGCCATAGTGAGTTGCCANTATGTCTCCATGCTGTTAAGCAATGGAGACAATTATAGCTACGTAAGTACTGTACTGTGGTGCAGAAAAGAAAGCAATGGAGACAAACTATTCCTCGGTGAGGGTAGTACTATGTTATACAAGTTTGTTCATTTGGTCGAAATTTGCTTTCAGCTAATCAAATCATTCTCCGCAATTTCGGTGTCTTTGATTAATGGATATTGAAGAATTACTTCTTTGGCCAGGTTGGTCAGTATCTTGATCACGTGGTCGTAGATGGAGACATCGGTGATGGTGCTGCCTATATGGCAGTGGAGGCCGATCAGCTGGACGGCGCTGGAATTCTTCCGGATGTATTCCACAACCTTTCATCTGGACGGTTAGCAATGAAACGACATTGAAGATGGGTGAAATCGAATACCGCCGGCATTTCGGCCAATGGCACGCCGAATTTACTGTCCCTAAGAGCGGTGGCTAGATACGGATGCGAGGTCATAGCAGGTAGATCCAGTCCCGGGTTAATCCGCATCAGAACGGAAGCCTTCTTTGTCAAAGACTGCGCCACGTGGACGATGTTCTCGACGTCGAAGAGCGAGTCGACGTTCAGCATGCAGCCGTTCTCAATGGCCATTTGAATCTCCCATCTGATTCACAATTTAAATTACGTTAATTAATAACTGAATTTTAGCGTTCGGTACTTCATTTTGCCATTCCCGTTAAGAAGGATCTTTTCCGGCTGGAATCCGCACCGCAGGGCCAGCTGGAGTTCGTACCCGGAGACGGTAACCGCTCCGCAGCCCGCACGGCGGATGACGTCCAATAAATGGATATTGGCGTTTGCTTTTAGTGCAAATAGAATGTCGACGCGGTCTGGTAATCCGGCTGCCGTTATTCCATCCTTGTAGCACTTTATACAAAAAACTAAATTAATTCTTGAAATTTAATTCGTTATTTATTTATGAATAATAATAATAATGATATAGATCAATAAAAATGAACTCTGTGGAATTAAGTAAATCTAAACTAAATGAATATGATATTAAAACGTGTCAGGAAAATTAAAAAAAATAGAAATTGAAAGAGGAGGTATTATCTGATTATCAACAGTCTCCACACGTGCTATGGAAAGCAATGAGGAGATAATCCGCTTAACCTTGGGAACAAGCGAGATAACGGACAGGTAGGATAATAAGATGTCTGCGATACGTATTAATATTATTCGCATGAACTGAAAGTAAGCATAGCTGAATTGTTGGTCGACTTAGCGTCAATTTAACTCGGTCACTTTACAGCTTTCACTAAAACGTGCTTTTTTTTACCCTTCAACTCCTGGTATGTTATTCAGTAACGTATCAACACCAGAATACCTTTTATAGTTACTATATCATCATTATCTTTAATACCGGTATAGAGCTATTACGTAACCATGTTATTGTTTATGATAATTTAGTAAGAAATATGATAAACTGACTTGTAAGTTATTGAAATGAATGAATGAACTGGTATAGTAACTTACGGTTGCTGATACTTTACCTGTAGGTTATCCTGCAGCCGTTTTGTGCTGTAAACGTAGAGGGGCGTTGCCGGTTGTACACCTGATGCTTCCTTCTAGGAGGTTCAGTTAATTAACACGAAGTTTGTTATTTGTTATACGTTTCTCAGTTAAACGAAAAAAATGGAATTAAAGTTACCAGGATGTCATGAAGGTTCACGTTCTCGCAATGAAATCTGTTATTTTCATAGCGAAGATTCAAAGCTTCGAGGCGCGCGTTCGGGAGCATGGCTGCAAGTCAACTGCGGACTGAAGCAGCACAAGCAAGATTGTTGTCAGTAGATGACCGCGATATGGTGATTTTATCATGATGTTTATATACAGCAGCAAAATACGGGGAGCAACCGGCCTTTTAAACTTTCGTTGAAATTCAGCTTCGCCTAATTGGCTGAACAAGGTCACGTGATCGGCAAGCTGGAAATTGCGCGACTTATACTTATCAGTAGTAGCCAATTGGCAGAAATCGTATTTTGACCTTCAGTAGGAGGTCAGAAATGCAGTTTACAATTTAGTATTTTAATACTTGTGGTAAATAAAAAGGACAACCAAGCAAGTCACGTATCGTTGACTTCTTTAACTCTTTAACACATATTGATAAGAACATGACCGTTTTTATTTATTAATGAAGCTATCTGGCAACTGATTAACCCGTAAAATTATTGACTCAGCAATCTAAGTTAAATGTAGTATTAATTATCATTGCATACAAATACGTTAAAAAAATGGTATGTTAGCGCCTCCGTGAAACATTTGCATTGGTCATATTTGTTCTTGGCGCTCTGTTGCTGCCGCTTGTGCACGTTGAAGAAGCGATTTTCTTCTTTTTAAACATTTAACTGACAGTTCAATTTGACTCAAAATGGCTGATGTTGAAAAGGTTCTGGAGCTTTCCCATGTACATCTACATACTTTTTATACTCGTTTATTTCGCCTTTTAAAACAGGAACCAGTAAATGGCGTCAAGCCAGAAGAAGGAAAAGAGGATCACGACACATCGGATCAGGAACACGACAACGAGCACGATCCTCACTTTGAGCCCATAGTTTCGCTTCCCGAAGTGCCGGTCATTACTTTAGAAGAGGAAGAAGAAGATTTAGTTAAAATGTAAGTGTTGTCGACAATGCTCGAGGTGCGGGTCGCTGCCAAATCGAGCAAAGCAGCAACCACTTCGAGATACTTTTTATACGTCCCATGTTATTGAAAGGTTAACAAATTATTTATGCCAGGAGGGCCAAGCTTTTCCGATTTGACAAGAGCGAAGAACCTCACCAGTGGAAGGAGCGGGGAACGGGCGAGATCAAGGTCTTGTGGCACAAGGAGCGAAAGACGGTTCGAGTGCTCATGCGTCGGGACAAGACTCTCAAGATCTGCGCGAATCATTACGGTACTTGACACCGGATTCAGTCAGTTCTGTAAAGTAAGCAGGCTTATGTTTACCTCTTTAGTCCGGTCGTGGATGAACTTGGCGCCCAACTGCGACAGCGACCGAGCCTGGGTTTGGAGCGTGGATGCTGACTTTGCCGATGAAGTTGCCAAAAGCGAGCTACTAGCCGTGCGCTTTGCCAATGCCGAGAGTACGTGATTTTCTTAATTTGTAATTTGCATAATGAAAGGTATCTTTTAAAATCAACATTAATGGTAATTCTGAGGCACGCTTAGCACTCATCCTGTTAACGAATCATTTGGTAAAGGTTTACTGATTGTTCCCGCGTTTTGTTGAGTTAATAATTATCTTTTACCATTTCTTGTTTTTCCGTATGCCAATGTAGAATTATGATTAGTGATTAATCGATACTTCGTTAGGTCTAACAATTTGTTGAATTTTCACACATTTCACCTGAAAATTTGCTCAAGTTGGTTTTAAGTATTAGTTTTTAAAAAAAAGTCTTGTCTCACTGCATCCACTTTGGTAATTTGCTATTTCGTTAATTTCCTTAATTTCCTTAATAGCTGTTTTTTTAATAATAACTCGGGATTCGCGTGAAATCTCAAACTTGACTTTATGGAGTTGAATAGAGTTTTGTTTGCAGATGCCAACAAATTTAAGGACGCCTTCGAAGAGGCCAAAAAGATCGCTGAGGAGCTGGAGAAGGAGCACCGGGTCGAAGACGGCGAAGAAGAAGAAGAGACAGAGAGCGAAGAGGAGGAAGCCGAGGAGACGGAGACCAAGGAGGATCAACAGTTAACGGAGCAGTTGAGTTCTCTCCAGGTCAACGATGCAGACCAACAATAACAAGGGATCTCCACGCAAACAATAACAATAAAAGGGGAAACAAGTGAGCATAAGTATAAAACAAAAATCACATCCATTCCTAAGATGCCCACACTTTGAAAGCGATTGTTTTTCACTCTGACAGCAGCGGTTTTTTTTCTCTCATAAAAAAAATCCCAAGTTTTTTTTTTAAACTACTGGAGTAATACAGTTGCTCTGAATTATACTCATCAAACTAATGACTAAATTGCCCTGGACGGGAATATCGTTTTCTCGATAATTCTCACCCTGCGGCTAGACTTTGCATGACTCGCGTGGTCCACGATATCAAACGTCAAGTGCGATGAGTCATGGAAAGGGAGACAAAAAAATGTGCTGGCACGCAAGAAAGTAAATTGTTGTGCTGAACACAAGTGGAGCTATACGGACATTTCGATTAAAATATCTCGAAAACAATAAATTAAGATCACAAAAACTATCTCTAGCGCGGATAGTGGACAGATTGAGACACTGTATGTTTCAAGTGTCCTACAGTCTATAACACTTCGCCGTACTTTAAAAATAAAAATCTGACAAATTAAAAAATATTTAAAAATTGTCTGGGAAAAAAATTAGGCAAATAATAGACAGCACATATAGCTAATTAAAGATTGTCAATTTGCTCTTTTAATTAACTTAATTCGAGTACCAAGTATCGATAACCTGAGTAACTAACATCATATGAATATTCCTAGTCCAATTTAGTACCTTGATATGACACTGAATAGAACATGTATGGATGGAACCAGTAAAGCAAAGCAATGCACCGCTTGAGTGCAACGCTTCTAGTTCTCACTATCGTAACTTGGGTACGGTGTATAAAGCCACCTTGGCAGGGCATTGTGGTCAACAGTGGTTTACCGTCACCGCACACTCAACGACGCTCCCCCTCTGTCGAAAGCAAATCTCTCCTGCTGTTTCCAACCCGCACGGACGTACATTTCTAGCCAATCGAGTAATTAGCTGAGCTGATCAACAGGTGAGTACATGTCTCTCTATCTGCCTACCTAACTTTCTATCCATCTATCTGTTTATCAGTAGCTATACCTTTAATACATAGCTTTTGACAGCTGCTTTATAGTTATAGGATGCTTTAACATAACTTGATGGTTTCTTTATTTGTATAGTTCTTTGATTTTGGAAATCTAACAGTTGTGTTGTTGCTGGTGTAACTGTCCGGTTCTTGTGCATATCCAGTCGTTTTGTAAATGAGTTTTCGTATCGATTATCCAGTATTGGCACATCTGAAGTATATTGTAAATCGGGTTAGTTTTATGGCAACGATCCAACTTAATAACCAAATGAACACAGAGTTAACAGAATTTCTATCGAAGTTCGGTTTCAGCACTTGTGAAATCCTACACAAGCCCTGTTTTTGCACTTTCGCCAAAACCCCCCGTGAATAAGTCGTTCCGAACGATCCGTATCTCGTTTCCTTTTGTCGTGTCTTTTCCGTTTATCCTGTCAGTCAATCACACTTGCGTATAGAAGTCGTCAATAGCACTTGAGCCTTGTCTGTATGGACATGTGAAACGTATCGTTCTGTGCCATCGTCTCGTTGTTTTCTTACCTTGGAGAACTGGATTGTAATCGATTACCTATCAATTCACCCACCAGTTTGGCTTTTTCCCACTAGAAAAATGGGCCACACATGCGAGGAATACGGCCATACTTTCAAAGATCTTACCTATATATCTCACAGTGTAATCTTGCTGCGAGAGTTTTGGGGTTCTGAATGGTAGGGAATTATGGATCTCTTTAAATTTAGAATTTTATTATGGCGAAAGTTACAGCCCGATTTACATGAAACTTTACTACTGTGTAAAGTACTAGTAGTTCTATACTCAGTATTTTTTTGGCTGTTATATCTCTCAAAACCTGGGTGCCATAAGCGATCGACTTTTCCCCAGCTAGAAGCCTTTTTTACAGACAGTTTCTTAGGGTTTGTTATAACGACGGCAAACGTTATTTGTTGCGTAAAGGACAGTGTCAGTATCGTCCCTTGTACCAACATAACCACACTGGAATGGGAAACCAGTTCCTACATTAATTACTGATTTAAATGAAGCGATCGAAAAGCACAAGAAACCTGTATTTCGTCGACTACTTTTTCCTGGGCAGTATCGTTGATCTGTTTCTTGCGTAAAAATAAGTTTTAAAAAACAAGAGTCCTCGTTTATTGAAAACCCAACAATAGAAGATGTCGATGATAAAAAAGACAAGCTCCAGAGATAGCATCACACTTGAAAGCAAACACTGTGCAGGTTTCCTTTTAAATTGTATTTATGCAAATGAAGTTATAAATTTTAATAAACCAAATAATCCATCCGAGCTTGTGTTCTGTATCTCTTTTTCACATCACGGTTGTATCATTATAACTGCCATACTTCCATATGGAACACTTTGCATTACATAATGAAATGCCTTGTTAATAATTAGGTCGCTAGCTGTCCTAGATAGATTGGTAGATAGCTAGTTAGGTAGATAGCTATACAGGTAAATGGGTATAGAAAGCTGGATAGTCAGACATGAGTGGATCCAGATGAATAAGGATACAGAAGATGAAAACCGGATGAGCACATAGGTAGTACAAAGATGAATGTAGGGACGAACGGATGGATGGATTTGATTGGATAGTTGGATGGATGGTCATAGACAGTTGGATAGTTAGATAGTTGGATAGATAGGTAGGCGGTTGGACTACATAGATAAACAGACGGATAACTTGATAAGTAGGTAGGTATGGTAGGTAGTTAGTTAGTCAGGTGCACGAATAGCCAGGTAAACAGAAAGACAGGTAGAAAGGTGGATAGATAAGTAGGTAGATAGATAAGTAGACGAATTGATAGGCGGTTGGACTACAGGGGCAAACAGATGGATACTTGATAAGTAAGTAGGAGAGTAGGTAGACAGTTAGTCAGGTGCACGAATAGCCAGGTAGATACATGGGTAGATAAATAGATAGACAGATAGGCGGTTGGCTAGATAGATCGACAGTTGGATAACTAGTTAAGAAAGTAGGTAAGGTTGGTAGATAGGTAAGTTTATGGATGGGTAGGTACGTAGATAAATAGATAGATAGTATGGATAGCTAGATAGATAAATAGGCGGTGGGACTAGTATATCAACAGATGATAACCCGATAAGAAATTAAGGTTGGTAGTTAGTTATTTAGGTACATAGATAGGTAGAGATTGATAGATAGGCGGTTAGACTAGATAGATACCAGTGAATAATTACTTAAGTAGGTAGGTAAGCTAGGAAGATAAATAGTTAGATGGGTAGGTAGTTATGTAGATGTACATAGGAAAAATAGATGGATGCTTGGTTAAAAAAGACAGTCTTGGAAGATTTGCACCCTAACATGGTTCATGAATACGTCGCTAGGCGCCGCTGGGATGATGGACAGCGACAGCAGCGTTGTTTGTTTGCAGCAACAGCAGCAGCAGCAGCGAGGCGGCAAATACTCCTACCAGCCCCCGCATTTTAGACATAGTGTAGCGGACAAACAGAAGTTGGCTGCCGACGGACACAATCGAGCAAATGGCATCCCGCGGCGCTCCAATCCTGATGCTACCTACGCTCCAGGTACAAAGCAACCAGAGTTTCTCCCAAGATCCACAAGCGAGATATTGTGTAAATAAGAAGAGAGATCAGTTATAGTTCTTCGACGTAGAACATGAACTCTCCGTTTTGCGGGGAAACTCGCTCCTGCAGAAAAGAATCCATTCTCACGTCTCTCACAAAACGACGGGATATACCGTACGTATACACATGAACGCTATGGCTATATATCAACAGATCAAGTTATCACTTGGATGGTTTTGCTTTATACCAAGGGGTATTTCAATTACTATTAGGCAAAGAGCAGAAAAAACAGAAATGCACTTAACTCAAGTCAGGCCTAGTAAATTATGCAATTACAACTTGTACGTATCTATAACGATTATAGTTAGGGAAGCTGCTTATATCTGTGTATCTCTAATGAACTGGGACGACGTTACGTCACACCCGTAAAGCCCAACTTCGAAGTGATTAACTGCCATCAACTATGTTAAGATTTTGGTGTCTGTTTTGGTGTAACAGATACTCGACTAGATAGAGCGAAAGATAGATGAATGGATGAATAGTTGGAAAGAGAAATGGGCAAACAGGTAGTCGTTGGATAGCTGGATCGCTGGATAAGCAGATCGACATGTAGATGGATGGATAGGCAGGTATAGGGAGATAGATTGATATATAGGTAGGTAGGTAGATAGATAGATAGACAGGCAGGTAGGTAGTAGCTGCACTAGACGTAGATGGATAAGTATATAGGCACACAGACAGATGAGATAGACAGATTGATATATAGGTAGGTAGGTAGATAGACAGACAGACAGGTAGGTAGTAGGTGCACTAGACTTAGATGGGTAAGTAGATAGGTACATAGACAGATGAGATAGAGAGATAGAGAAATAAATAGTTAGGGAGAGAGCCCATCCACCAACCAAGTAAACTGAAAGATAGATAAGTGGTAGATACGTTAAGTAGTTAAATAAAACTTAAGTAATGTATGTGGTGACCAGGGTAGCTGAAGTACAATCCAGGTTTACCTTCCCTTGCCCAACTGCCGTGCAGAACTTGAAAAGCAACTGACCATATCTTTCCCCAAATTTGCTTAAAATGTCGTCACGTGTGCGCGCTCAAATTCGTCGTTTCGTTGTTTTTCCGCAGCTTCGTTACTCCCCCCGGCCCTCATTGTTGCATCTCATCCTGCAAAATCGCTCCCTGCGGAAATTATTTTCTAGTTGTATAAACATCACACGACAGACTCGGCGTCCCTTATCTTCCTCACAGATTCCAAACAACTGTCGCGACGTATTCACGTTTGTGAAAAATTCCAAGAGCCACACTTATTAGCTTGGTCAGAATCGGGTTGGATTTTATCGCGAAATACATCTCTATCTATCTACTATCTATCTGTCTGTCTGTCTATCTATCTGTCTATCTATCTATCTATCTATCTATCTATC